>BQNB010037255.1:0-49566 GCA_026074375.1 Tanacetum coccineum | reverse complement strand
CATTTCAGGCCCAAGACCAACCATTTCAAAAGGTCTTAAGTTGGGTTACGAAAGTTTCGAGCCTTGAATCATCATATTTTAGGAGTTATTTACATTTTCGTGTTTTTTTGAGAATTTAGAACTTTTGTTTTTGGCTTAACTTTTGGCCCGTTTGTCTTTTAGGGCCCGTTTCAGTTTCATTTTCCTATTTAAGTATTGTACTATGCATCTGGCTATTCAGTTCCAAAATATATGAAAAGTTTATTTTTTGGCAGTTTTGTCAAGAATTTTGCCTAACTATCGGTATTCCTTTTGAATCAACGATAGTTGGAAGATTGTTTCTGGTATTCGTGTGAATCAACAGATTCAATTTGTGTCTTCTCTTGTTTCTTACACTACATCAAAAGACCATGGAAGTCGTTGAAGAAAGTAAAAGTAACATTTAAAAATGATTGATTGTAAATTGCATAAACAAAGACATGTAAAATTGATTTTACAAGATCTACTTTAGAAGATAACGAGTTGGTACGTTGCCCGCGCGTTGCGGCGGGGGTTAATTTAGTGTCGAAAGTTGTTTTCGGTATTTTTAGTATGTGTTATCGTAACAATCGGGGAAGTGAAGGTGAAGGATCAGAAAACCCGTTCTTTGAGGATGACGATTCATCTTCTGATGAACAACCGGATCGACCTAGACAAAATCAAAGGGAGGATAATAGGCGTTGGGAATCGGGAATGAGAATCAATATTCCTGAGTTTGATGGGAAAACTTTGAACCCCGAGGAGTTCATTGATTGGCTTGTTACGGTTGAAGAGGTGTTTGAATTCAAAGAGGTTCCTGAAAACAAAAGGGTTTCATTGATCGCTACCAAACTACGTGGTAGGGCATCCGCATGGTGGCAAGCAATTAAAACTGACTAGAGAGAGAACTGGAAAGCCAAGAGTCACCAGTTGGAGGAAGATGAAGAAGTTATTGAGGGAAAACTTTATTCCTCATAACTACCAACGGTTGATGTACCAGCGGTTACAAAATCTGAAAATAAGGGACCAAGTCTGTTGAAGATTACACAACCGAATTTTACCAACTAATTGCAAGAAATGATATTCAAATACGGATGATCAACATGTCTCTCGTTACATGGAGGTCCTAAGAGTCCAGATCATGGATTCTTGTACATGATGATCCGTTAACACTTTCTGATGCATTCATCAGGCATATAGCTTTTGAAAAAACAAAACCTGACGAGTTGGAAGTTTTGTCTTCTCCTGCCGTAACAGGAGAGTAGTTTTGGTTCGAGTAAACGTGACTTCTTTACTTCGATTATGTTTCCCAATCATAACGAAAATGGGTGGTGTAATAAACCCGGACCGAATTCCTAGATTGTTGGAAAGTAGGGTTTGAAATGCTTTAACTGTGGTGAACCTGGTCAACCAGACAGTCAGGTGTAAGAAGTCTGGAAAAGACAATTATTTGTTGATGAGGAATGGGAAGATACGTGGTTTGGCAGATAACGATTATGAAGAACATCCAGTGTTTGATGATGAACCATATGAAGAGGAGGTTATGAGTGGGGATGTGGGGGTGAATTTGATGATAAAGCGCTCCTGCTTGACACCAAAGGTTGTTGGCTGATGATTGGCTCAAGCACAACATCTTTCAGTCAACTTGTACCCAGTTTGGGTAAGGTTTGCACCGCTTAGTGGTTGACCTAGGGAGTTTGTAGATGAAATTTGGTAGCCTGAAGAGGCGGTCAGAAATAAGGGTGAAAACAGAGAATCATCCAAACCTTACAAGTACAATGGGCTTAAGAAAGTTGGGGAGGTAACTGCTTCCAAGCGTGTCCTGTTGCTTTTTCCTGTGGGAGACAACATATAAAGATAGTTTTATTGTGTGATGTGGTGCCTAGCAAGGATGCTTGTCGACTTATTGTTGGTAGATCCTTGGTAGTATGACCCCGCAACACCACACATTACGGGAGAGCTA
The DNA here is from genome assembly GCA_026074375.1 of Tanacetum coccineum. NCBI lineage: Eukaryota > Viridiplantae > Streptophyta > Magnoliopsida > Asterales > Asteraceae > Tanacetum > Tanacetum coccineum. Next base: position 47,606 of record BQNB010037255.1, on the reverse strand, counting down.
ATACTTATAGTTTCTTGTTTGATGGTGTGAATTAACTTTGATGCCCGAATAAACCCAAAGAGTTAGTCAACAGCCAACTGGTATTTACTACACTTTTCATTCACAGTTTCAAGAAGAATTGCATATGGCGATGAAGTTTTTTGTGCAAATAGGAAGGAATGGCTAAGGATAGTTGAAATTCCCAAGGCTATATTCCTTTTGCTTAAGGAATTTCTGATGTTTTCCTGATGAGTACCGAGGGATTTCCATACCTATACGTTACATCCAACATCATATGACTTGGAGCTGTTCATAATTGCCTAACAGGCCACATTATAAAGTGAGCCTAGGAGAGCATGAGGAGTTGCGTAGGCAGGTTGAGGAATTAGTTTCTAAGGGTCACATTCTTGAAAGCATGAGCCAATGCTGTTCCTGCCCTAATTGACTCCAAAGAAGGATGGAACATGGCTGTATGAGTCTTGACAGTCGAGCCGATCAACAAGATTACTGAGAGGTACAGGTTTCCTATCCTCGCCTGATGATTACTTGACCAAATTAGTGGTGCTTACTATCTCACGAAATTGGATTTGAAGAGTTGTGGTATAACCAGATTCGTCTTAGCCTGCCTGATAGAATGGAAAACAGCCTTTAAGACGCGTGAAGGATTGTATGAGTGGTTAGTGATGCCTTTTGGTTTGTCGAAAAAGCACCATCACATTTATGCGTGTAGATGAATCAATTGCTAACCATTTATTGGAAGTTTGTGGTTGTTATTTTGATGATATTCTCATTTATAAGTGCTTCTATTAGTGACCATGTCACCCATGAGTGGGCAACGAGGTCTTGACCTTACTATTCGCAAGGATAGCTTTTGAGAAGTATTGGTTTTAAGGAAAAATATCTACGGCTAATATATATTTAAAAAAATTAAACACGCCGCTAACCTACATATTAACTTTAAAAATCACCCATACAGTTTAATGACAGCTAAATATGTATAAGTGTATCTAATCTACAATACAACTAAACGAAATAACAGCCAACGAACTAAAATCAAATAAACTAGTCGTAACGCGCGAGCCACAATCCTTCTTGTTAAATTCATTTATTGTCGTAATTTATTCCTTTTATGTCATACACAACGTATGACATTTTTGTATTTGTGCATTAGATAAAAAAAAAAGTGCGTACTTTGTAGGCAAATTTGTTTCACTAAGATATCAAGGTCTAGCATTATGATATTTGTCCACTAATCGCGCATATAAATATCTGATTATCTAAATACAATGTTTTTGTACATCCTTAGCCTAACAATTTTTTTTATCGTAAAGATAATATAAAAAATATACATGTATCTTTGCCCATAAAATTCAACTCATCAAGTACACGTAATCACAATACATGAAATCGTGGCAACGAAATACAATAAAAGCTCGGACGTTGACCATGAAAGAAAGAACCCATGTTATTTTTGAGCAATTTATCCATGTTGAGAGTATCAGTTGGTTAGCCGGGAAACACAAATAAGTTGATCAATAATAGGTATGATCAATAACTTTTTTTTAAGAAAAAAACTATAACATCCCACACTTTTTCTCTATTAATACCAAGCTATAAAATTTAGCTCAGTATAAATTTTCATCTATTAAATTAGATGCAACCGTTTCCATGGGAATATTTTTGCTTTATTCCATCTATAATGTAACGTAACTTACATTTTCAAAGTAAACGAGCTCACGCAACTACCAATGCCCATTTCATCAACGTTTATATTAAGTAACGTTATAATATGTCAAGGAAAATGTTCAAATATCTCTTTATACCACAAACGTATCTATTAACGGTACTATCATAACGTATATTATAAAACGTACTTATACGTTAACGTTTAAATATTAAAACCCGATACATGTAATGTTTAACATTCAAAACAAATAAAAACTATAAGGCAATGTGTAACAAGGTTACAATGCATAACTTTGAATATATTTTCTGCTCCACAACCAATGTACAACTCGTTTAAACTAAGGTACAAGCCGATAGATGCATAACATTACAAAATAATTCATTTTCCCTCTAATTTCATTATAGATTCCCGTACACCTTTCTATCACAAGATACAAGCACTCATGCACAACATTAAACTAGATTTCCCATCACTAACCTTAACCTATACTCGTCCTAAAATCCTAAACCCTAATTCGAAAACCCTAACAAACCCGACAACCTTTATAATAGTTCTAACCTAGCTAGCACTCACCATCATGATCCACCACCTTGTCTAGCTCCTTGTCACCACTTTGCTAGCACCCTAGCACCTTGTCACCACCTTGTGCTCCAAGTAAACCATCTAGTCCCCATCCTTTCACCACCATGCCGCCACCTCACCACCTACTTGTCACCTACTTGTCACCACCTTGGTTAACCGAACCCCTCCCACCATCAAACACCTCTCCAAGCTATAATCCTAGCTCTCCTTAGTCACTATTGCTAAAACTTGGTACTACTCTTCCTTTGCCCTATAAATAGCCGAAATTCATACAAACTTCCACAATTTACAACTAAATCAAACACATACTCAAAATGATGATCTAGCCAAGCCATAGAAGAGAAGAAAGGAAGGTTAAGCTAAGTAAAAGCCAAAGTATAAGAAGAAAGAGTTCTGAGATTCAGCTACCAAAGTTTTCGATTCAAATCAAACCATTTTGAACCCATTCAAGCTCTAGTAAGTCATATAACTCTTTCAATAAGCTTTTGATGTATTATAGATCATTTACAAGTTGTAATTAAGAACACTTGAACAAGACCTAGTCATAATTTATAATTTTTAGAATCTGATCTGTTAATAAAAACATATATTTGGGCAAAATCAATATGTTTTAAGGTATTAATTAAAAAATACAAGGTAGTAGCCTCCTATGTCCTTTGATGATTTTAACCAGGTTGGCTCGACCCGATTCGATGTCAGATGAATAGTTATAAGCCGAATGGCAAATTGCTCGAGAATTCTTCACACCTGTCATAAAATGGCTGTTATCTCTATATTTTGTATAGTGACCCTAAATATGTAAAACTTAAAGTTGTCAGATGACTCCCCCCCAAATATCTACCATGGCTTAGGTTGTTTGAGCTTAATCGATTGACGGTTTGTAAATGACAATCATTTTACCGAGACTGATGTTGGCTGTCCAAAAATAGTCATGACCTTTAATGATGTATCGACCATTTTGAACCATTTTCACATATAAACTTAAACTATAAACATAGCACGTTACTAGGGAATTTCATCGTGAGGCTTTTCATTTGGGTAAACGTTTGACGAGGTTAGCTGATTTAACGATATACAGTGTCATAGCTCCTCAATGTTTAATACAAGACCTCTGGACTATATAGCCCGAACAGTGATAACGATATTACTTACAATTAATAAACCATGTATAACTTTATGAAATAAAGTTTGAATATAAACAATCCAACTATAGACTGACATATTTTATAACACCCCCATTTTGTCAAATACGCGGCAAGCTAATCTGGGTAATACTTTCATAGTACAACATTCATAATCATTAAGAAAACGAATCGTAAAGAGACGTTTTTTTGAAAATTTAGTTGAGCATTTCATATATTCATCAAAAAAAGTTTTTAATAAAAGATAGGTCCTAATATCTAGAAACAGAAAGTTTGAATGATGAACATTATTAGCCAACTTCAAGTCTGTTTCACTCCGTGCCATAATATTTGCTCATTTTCCAGAGAAAAACATGCTAAAAAGATTCAACACAATTGTTGAATGAAATTCATAAGGTTTTATGAAAAACAGTTTTAATATAAGTCATCATAGGGGTTAAACGTTGTTATAACACCTCATAATAGTAATAACTGCAACTCATACAATTATTATAGAAATAGTATTATGCTCTAACTCATGACAAAACACTCGAGGCCTTAAGAAAATCAATATCACAATTAGATCCGCCAACGGGTGCCTTTGCCAAAACACCCGCATGAGTGTTTCAAATGAAAAAGTACGTTGGTACCCCATGAACGTGTACACCAACGAGGAGGCCACATTCCCAAATAGTATCTATTCACAAGCATTCACGTTTACGCTCTGAAGAGTAATTCACGTTCATGATATTGGGGTCTTAAAATGGCAAAAGTATAGACTTACAATAATATATTCATGAAGATACAGTTTGGAAAAAACTTGTATTCCATGGTTTATAGCATGTATCCCTCTCGCTGTTTAGAAACCTTAGAAGATTTAAAAAGCGAGGCTAAGAACTCACCATAATAGGGGAAAATTGATTGAATTGCAAAGTATATCAAGTGAAAGTAATGCCACGTCACACAACATGGGGAAATAAAAAATTAATGTCAAATTTATTTGATTATTATATGTTTCAAACTTACAGAGTTAACAAACATATTTGATTTAATTAAACTTATGGAATTATTGTATCGACTGTTCGGGCTACATAATTCAGGAGTTTTTTGCAAGTAAACGTTTGAGGAGTCTAGGGCCCACTTTAAATCGTAAACCCAGCAAACTCGTCAAAACGTACACTCAAATGAAACCCCTCACATGAAATTCTCTAGTAACGAGATATGATAAGATTTACAAGTTTCTTTCAAAAGCTAGTCGATGATGAAATAACAGTTAAATATAAATGTAATTGTTTAAATTAAACTCGATTCGATGATTAGTATGACAAATGTGACCGAGTTTTAAACAAAATCGAGTCTTAAATTTGCATACACATATTATAATTTTATATTTTTAAGATACAAAAAAGAGGACAAATATCTACCTTGGTTATAAACATTTTACAAGTTTAGATCCTTAAAATAAAGTATATATAATTTAAAACCTTTAACTGAAACTTGGCAAGATAGGGTCCTTATAGTTATAACATTAGGAATATGACATTTTCGCCCCTCTATTATAATTTCAGAAAGTTATGATAGATACCCCCGTAAAGCATTACACTTTTAACAAATTAAGTCCAAAAAGCATGTAAGCTAATTTAATGAGTCAAATAATATTTTGCAGGTTATAGCTTTTAGAATAAAGCAAAATAAGAGGTTTTTAAAGTAACAAAATTTATAAAAGATTCGTTAGCTAGAAAATCAAAACGGGTCGTTTTTAGGGTTTTAACAAAAAATGCATGGGTTTGTGATTTCAAAACTTTAACAAGGGTTCATATAGGATCTAACAAGGTTAATAAAACTTCTAATACAGATTATGAGCTTATTGAACAAGATTTTGAGCTTACTTGAGCTAAAACGGATTGAATGAGGGTTTTTGTGTGTTTGTACCGCCTAAATAACGACTCAAGGTCTCCTTTTTCTTGATTCTTGGCTTCCTAAATTTGCTGAGTTCTTCCTTTTTTGATCTTCCTTGGCCTTCTTTAATCTTGTTTAAGATTCATTTGTAGTTTGATAAGTTTGAGTGTATTTGAAAGAAGGGAGTTGTTTCTGCTTATTAGTGCTCAAATGAGCCTTGGTGCCCCAAGTTTTTCAGCTTGGAGTAAAGACTAAGTGTGGTAGGGGGATGAATAGAGGGATCTAAGATTGTGATTAGGAAGATCTAGCAAGGGTGAAAATTGAATGGTGGTCAGGGATGTGGAGGTGTTCGGGACTGCCATAGGGTACAAGTATGTGACAAGAAGCCTTGGTAGCCAAGGGAGGTGATGGAGGTGCTTGGGAGGCTGCTTGGTGATGTCATGGTGATGCAAAGGAGGTGGTAGGATGCTATCTTGGTTAAAAATGGGTCAAAAATAAAAGAAAAGGGGTGTCGGGTTTGTTTTGTTTTTTTGTTTTGGTTTCGCCTAGGATTTAAGGTTTTATTTGAGATTAGGGGTTAAATGATTTAGTATAGGATTATGGTTTAGGATTATGTTAGGATAAAAGTTTTAGGGGTTTAGGTAATAATAAATTAGGGTTTAGGATTAAGGTTTAGGTTTAAGTTTTTAGGTTTAAAAAGAAATTAAGGTTTATGTTTTTAGTTTAGGGTTTTTTAGTTTTATAAAACTGATTAGGTTTAATGATTTAGGGTTAATTAGGTTAGATGTAGGGTAATTAGGGTTTAGATTTAGGGGTTTTTAGTTTATAAACATTTATTAGGGTTTAAGATGGTACATATAGATGTTACATTGCATCTAATTTAATAGATGGATATTACATTGCATCTAATTTAATAGATGGATAATTACATTGATGAAAATTACGGGTTGTTATAGTCTCCCTCCCTTAAAAGAAATCTCGTCTCGTACGGAAGTAAATTTTAACCTAAGCCTAGAATATGATAAAAGAAAATTTTATAAAAAAGAAAATTATTTTTTGATTATTTTTCTATTTTTTATGATTTTTTAAAGTTTATAACAAAATTAATTCACGAAAAATGTAAAACTTTGAAATAAAAATTTAAGAAAAATACTAAAAATTGCTTAAGTGCTAAAGAATGCAGGAAAAATATAAAAACCTAAAAATCGTAATTCAATAAGCTGTAAAAAAGCATTTAAGCACAAGAGGTGTTAAAAGGATAAAAGAAAGAAAGGTAGACAGAAAAGACCCAAGGGCAGAGATGGTTTGAGTGTGGTGTGTTGAGACGTTATAAAGGGTAGAGGTTGGTTGAGGTCAAGGGTTCGAGCCTTGCTCACCCTTGACTTCCCAATTTCCCCTTTTAACTTTTTGCAAAAACTTTCAAAAGAAAACTTGTAAATCGGCTTATAAGGAAACTTTTTTTGTAAAAACAACTCTTTTTTGAAAACTCTTAAATAAGCTGAAAAGAGCTTATTTAAACAGACAGAACTCACTTTGCATGTTTGTGTTTTTTTTTACTTTTTATCAAAACCAAATAAGCTAGAACTATAATAAGTAAAGGGTAGAACCAAATAAGCTATAAGTGACCTAAAACTATACTAACAAACTAGTCTATACTAGAAATAAGCAAAAAGAAAGGGCAATAAGCTGAAAAAAACAACATGGACAATACTGCAAACCAAACAGGCCTAAATAGGCAACTTAGAGCTTAAATTTAAGTACTATAATGGAACCTTATGGCTAATCAGTTTATTCTACCTTAAAGTTTAGCTAATAAGTTACTTAAAACTACCAGCAAAATACATTTTGAAATTAAAATGACCACTGAAAAAGTGAAATGAAAAAGCTACTTGAGTTATTTTAACTATGTTTTGGTTTTTTAATGAAAAGGCTAAATAAGCTAAAACCTAACCTAAATAAGCTATGAACTACTAAACATTAACCTAATAAGCTAGTTAAGACAAAAACTAAACAAAAACTTATGACAATAAGCTATAAATCATAAATAAGCACTTTGATAAAACTGATAACCAAACAGGCCTTTAGGGCACTTTTGAGCTTAATTCCAAATAAGCAAATGGATCTTTATGGGAATCCAGCTTATACCACTCTAAACCTTGACTATTAAACTATACAAAACCACTTTTAAAAAATATTTTGAAAATCAAATGCTTAATCAAAAGCTTAATGAAAAAGCTGCCTATGCATTTTTACCTAACTTTTGGTTTTTAAATGAAAAGACAAAAAGCTAAATTGCAGATCTAAAACAAGTATTTAAATAAGCTTTTTAACTCAAATAAGTTCTAGTTTAACTAGAATAGCCTAAAATCTAATTGTGCACAAAATATCAAAAGCAAACAACTACTTTTTCTTGCTGAATTTTAAGCTAGAAAATGGCTTTTTGTCTATTTTCCCTACTGATGCAATTGGCACTAAATGAATAATCCTTAAAACCAAATAATGCAAAACTAAAAGCTTGATTCTATCATCATTAAAACACCAAAATATGAGCAAAATGATTATTAAAAACAGCAGGAACAAACTAGAGCTCTAAATGCAAATCAAACTGAACTAGTGAACACAGATGCTAACAAACTTTATCAAAAGTTTGAATTAACCTACAAAGACCTTAAATCCTTTCTTATAAACTATAAAATGGAGTTAAAAACAGTCTAAAGAACCAAAAGGATCTTGACAGTATTAAAAAATAGTATTACTGCTTGTAGCTAGCTTAATAAGCTAATCTAAGCATAAATAAGCTAGCTACAAGCAGTAATAAGCTAAATTGCAATTTTAAGCTATAAAATGAAAATGAAGACTTACAAAGGCCTTTGCACAAACAAGGCTTATCAAATGCTATTATGAGCTAATCAACAAGCTCTAGCTTAACATAGATAAGCTAGTGAGGTCTTGGAAACCCATCCATGTCTGGTTTCCCTTCCAAATTTAAGCTGAGGTAATTTTAGGAGTGAATTTGAGTAACAATAAGCTCATTTTAGCTTTTAAGAGCTTAAATGAGAGTATAGCTAGCTTATGAGTGAAATAGACAGCTTATTTAGCTTTAACAGAGTATAAAAGAGCTTTTTAAACCATTATGCATTTAAGTAAAAACAGGAATTAACAAGAGAACAATATGAAAACTAAACTTTTAATTGATATTTAAAACCGGTTACAAGCTTAATAGAAGAAAATTACATTTAAATTGAAAAACAATAAGCTAAAGTTACATAAAATAAGCTATACTATACTAAAATTATCCTACTCCTAGATACTAGATGCCTCTTGTGAGTGAGTGAGGAGCTCTTTATATAGGCTGAGAGAGAAGCTTCTAGGTCTCATATGCTCCTCTTAATCCAAACCCTTCATTCCTTGCAATCATTAGATCTTCAGTCTTCACCGTTGGATCAATATGTGATCACACGGATTGCCAGCGTGGCATTCCATGTGTCAGAGGCCTTGTGCTTCTTTTTCATTGATTTTAGTGCAAAATTCTCATTTGGAGTGTGTTTCCTTGAGCCCGCGTGTCATCCTCTTGAGTCATCTTGACCAATCAAAGCCCTTTGGTGACGTTTCGCTTGCCAGCGTGTAGCATAGTACTCGAATCTTTGTTCCACGCTCTTAATTGAATTTTACCCTTTGTTTTTTATGCAGGGTAATTACTTGGGACGACGATGAACAGTAACAACAACTTTTCCCGCTTATTTTTTTTACTTTTATACGTTATTGTTTGACCCGGGGGTAAAGGTTGTTTGACTTGGGCTCGGGTACAAAAAAGGAATGGGCCACAGGTTATGATTGGGCTCGGGCTTGTGATTTAAGGGATTTTGTTATAGAGGGTTAACGACCGTTAGTCCCTTAATGGTTAAGGACTAACGGTGCTAGGGTTTTAAGGACTTATTGTGAATTTGGTTTAACATTAAGGCTCATTTGGGTATTTTGAAGGTTTTGTCTTTTTGTGAGTTGACCATTGTTGACCAAGGTTGACTTTGTTGACCTTTTGCTAGAAACTTCCGGCTCTTGTGCACTCTATCCGTTCCCGTGTTCGTGTTTGTCCGGTTTTGACCGTTTTCTTGTGATTTTTGCAATATCCGTACCTACACATCACAAATGACAAAACAAGCAATATACAAGCATAATTTGCATAATTTGTTCATTTTAAGGTCATTTTTGGTATAAAAAGGATATGTGATTTCTCACATATCATGCACCCTAAATAACGATGTTTGTGCTTACTAGATTTTTGTTAGCCATTTTGATATTGTAAAAGGTATCTATTGTAATGGGTGGAATATTTAGCTTAGAGGCAAGAGATATGGATACGAAGCTTTTATCGGCTCTAGAATCAAATAATACTCTAGCTAGATGTTGGTTTAGAAGGAACATACCCGTGACTACGTTCGGGTCTTGGTGAGCATTCCTATCCCTCAACATGTAGGCTCTTCCCTGGGCATTGTTGTTGGTGGTCTTTCGGCACTAATTTGCATAATGCCCTTTCTCTCCACAGGCATGACAAGTAACTGTCACTGGTAGCAGATTACTTCTAGTGGCTGGCCCTTTGTTTCTATAGTTCTTGGTCAGATGGCCCACCTTGTTGCAAGTATTACACTTAACAGTGCAAGGTCCTGTGTGATGCAGAGTGCATTTCTTACACAAGGGACGGTTTCCAATATACCCATTGTTTTCAGTTGGAGTGACAGCATAAGACCTGAAGGTTTCATGTCTTATGTTCTGTTGTGGTTGGTGATTATTGTAGCGGTTGTTGGTGTTAGTGTTACGGTAGTTGTTGTTGTTGAAAGTTCTTCTGTCGTCAAACTTTCGTTTGTGATCACTTGATACTTGCACCGGAGTGTGCTTTGTTACCTGATCCATTAGCCTCTGGGCTATGTTAATGGCTTCCTCTAGAGTTTGAGGTTTAGAGGCGGTAACATTCCCTTCAATACTTCGAGGCAATCCCCCGATGAAAACTTCCATCATTTTCTCAGAATCTGGCACCATAGTGGGACACAAGGTTGCCAATTCCTGGAATCTTCTCACATATGCCTTGAGATCATTCCCCTTCACAGTTAGATGGTAAAATTCATCTTCCATCTTTTGGACCTTAGTTCAGGGACAATACTTCTTTATCAAAAGCTTCTTGAATTCAACCTAGGTAATCTTGTAAGCTTCTTCTATCCCAATAGGTTGGGCAAAAGAATTCCACCAGGATAGAGCTTCTTTAGTTAAAGTACCAGTAGCAAACTTCACCTTGCAGTCTTCGGTACAGTTGCTACAGGAAAACACTGATTCAGTTCGCTCAAACTAGCAGATAAGTCTAACAGCTCCTTCTGAACCTTTGAAGTTGATAGGTTGGCAACTCATGAACTCTTTGTAGCTACACTATGTTACTATAGGAGTTTCTCTTGGTCTGGTGGTATTATCAGTATTTGCCATGTTAGCGACTTGTGCTTACAGAGCTGTGAAAATACTATCAACAACTAGTTTCTTGATGGCATCCTAAGTCATGGTTTCAGATGTTAATGTCCTTTTGGGAGGCATTCTATCAACATAAGACAACACATAATAAGAATGATATCACAAGTCTTAAAATGCTTAAAATGCAATGCTTATTTTTGAACTTTAAGCATTTTTAACAATAGTGATATTGAAATCATAAATACTTATTTGATATGCATTCTAACAAGCATCTAACTCCTTCCTGGCTATTCTTGTGTTCATAGATTGCATCCAGAAGACTTTCCTTATCTGCTTGGTGACGAACCTGGATATCTTTGATGATTTGTTCTAGATTAGCAATCCTGAAGCGAGCCAGAGCAATTTTGTTGTTATTTCCCATTTGCTTTCTTTAAAGTTTAGCAATTTGAGTAAGAGACTCTCGGAGTTCAGCATCTAGATTGTCAAAATCTTGTTGTATGATTACCAGACCTTTTCCAAGACCTTCTATTTTGTCTTCTATGTGCTCAATGCGGTCGAGAGAGAGTTCATCTAGGTGATTTAAAATTTCCTTAATTTGCTCCTCGTGACGTTCCAGACTTGTCTTACAAGAGCTTTCTCCTATCTCAAAGGCTTGAGGTAGGTCAGAAGTAGAGGAGGATGATCGGTCATGGCCTCGTTTCTTAAGGGGTAATAATTTCTCAGGAAGAAAGAATTTTTGAGAATTAAACATTGGAGATAGCATTGAAGATGGAGGCACAATAGTTGGCGATGGAATAGGTAATTCTTTAGCATAATATGCTTGCATGACCTTCATATAGGGGTCATCATGAAAAAGTAAAAGAGTTGGTGAAGCTTTTGGAACTAAACTAAATGAGTTATTTGAAGAGCTAGAATAAGTATTTCCTGGTGAAGCTTGGACATAGTCCAGGGAAGCCAGGATATAGTCCAGAAAGTTAGAGGAAAAAGCATCCTCAATATCGGAAGTAGGGTGGTTGGGAGAAGACATCACTCTGTTAACAACCCAGCGGTAAATAACATAAGTTATTTATATAATAGTATAATAGTTATGTACTTTACATACTATTCGGGAGATGTAGTGGCACGGAGGACTTTCTTGGATGGAAAAAGAAAAGTAGTTATAGTTAAGGTTTCAACCTTGTTCTCTATAACCGTGGCTCTTGATACCAATCTATAACACCCCCATTTTGACAAATATAGCAGCGGAAGCTAATCTGGGGTATTATTTCATAGTACAACAGTCATAATCATAGAAAACGACTCGTAAAGAGACGTTTTTGTAAAATTTAGTTATCATTCATTTATTCATCAGAGTTTTATAAGAAGAGAGATCCCAAAATCTAGAAACATAAAGTTTGAATGATAACATTTTATCCATCTTCAGGTCTATGTCACTCCGTGCCATAAGATGCTCAGTTACCTGAGATAAACATGCTAAAAAGTCAACACAAAGGTTGAGTGAAATTCATAGGTTTATGTTAAACAGTTTGAATACAAGTTCAATAGTGGGTTACGTTGTTATACACCCATAAGTGTAATAATTGCAATGAGTACAATTATTATAGAAAACAGTATTATTGCCCTAAGCTCATGACACCGAGACCTTGAGAGAATCAATAATCACAAGAAGTTACCCTAATGGGTACCTTTGCCAAACACCTATATAGTGATTCAAATGAAGTGCATTTGGTTACCAGAAAGTATAGGTACACCAACGAGGGAGTTCTGTCCCAAATAGATCTATTTACATCATTCGTGCTTACTCTAAAAAGTAATTAATGGTTCATAATAGTGGGCTCTTAATGGCAAATGTAAGGACTTAGGCAATAATGCATCAGAATAGCATACAGTTGGAAAAATACATCTATTCATGATTTATAGCATGTATCCCCCTCGCGGGTTTATGAAACATTTCAAAGATATAAAATGTGAAGCTATGAACTCACCTTAACAGGGAAATCTGATTGATGGCAAAAGTATATCAAGTGAATGTAACGGCCTCGTCACGCAACCTGGGGTAATATGTCAAGTCTTAGTTTGATTGTTTAGGTTTCAAAACTTTACAGAGTTTAACATACATATTTGATTTATTAATTTATGGAATTATTGTATCACTGTTCTGGCTATCATAATTCAGAGGTCATGCAGTATCGTTTGAGGAGCCAGGGCACTTTAAATCATAAACCCAGCAAACTTGTCAAAACAAATACCCAAACGGAACCCCTTACATGAAATTCCCTAGTAACATGATACGATAAGATTTTAAGTTTCTTCAAAAGCTAGTCGATGATAAATTACGTTAGATATATAACGTAATTGATTTATAATGCGTCAATCGATGATTAATAGCGATAAATATATCGGGTTTTAATAAAATCGAGTATTATAATATTAATATATTTTTATAATTTATATAAAAATATTATATTTTATATTTTTAAGTTTGCAAAAATGGCAATAAATACACTTGATTTATAAACTTTTACAAATTTAGTCCTTTATATATAAAGTATATGTAATTTAAACCTTTAACTTTAGAACATGGCAAAATAGCCCCATGTAGTTATAGCTTTAGGAAAATGACATTTTCAGTCCCTCTAGTTATAAATTTTAGAAAGTTATGATATATAACCCTACGCATGAAAACATTTGCAAATCAAGTCCAAAATTTATAATTTTGATATTTTTGAAATCCAAAAGAGTTTTACAGGTCATGGCTTATTAGAATAAGCAAAACTAATATGTTCTAATATAACAAAAGTTTAGAAAAAGGATTCGTTAGCTAGAAAATCAAAACAGGTCATTTTTAGGGTTTTAACCAAAAATGCGTGGGTTTGAGGATTCAAGGCTTGAACAAGAGTTCATATAGGATCTTAGGAGTCTTATGAATATTCTAAAACAGATTATGAGTTTTGTTGAACATGATTTTGAGCTTACTTGAGCTTATATGGGTCGTATGAGCCTATTTGGATTCGTATGCCTAGAAAACAACTTCTAGGGCTTCTTTTTCTTGATTCTTGGCTTCAATTCTGATCTTAAGGCTTCTCTTTGTCCTCCTTGGTGTGATTTAGAACTCCATTTGTGTTTGTGATGAAGATTTGAGGTGTGTTTGAAAAGTATGTGTATGTATGCGTATATATAGTACTTGAACACCCTTGGTGCCCAAGTTTTCTTGGTGTGGTGGCCAAGGGTTGTAGGGGAATGACTAAGGGCAGCTAGGTGATGAGTATGGAGAGCTAGGATTGTAGCTTTGCAAGGTGGAAGGGTTGTGGGGGGTCCGGTTTACACGAAAGGTGATGAAGGGGGTGTTTGCTTGTTAACCAAGTATTGTAGCAAGCAAGGAGGCAAGGAGGTAGGTAAGGTGATTGGTGGTGATGTGGTAGTGAGGTCATGGTGGTGCTTGGATGCTATCTTGGTTTAAAATGGGTCAAAATGAAATAAAGGGGTGTCAGGTTTGAATTTAGGTTCGGGTTAGGGTTTTTGGCTTTTAATTCTAGTTAGTGTTTAGGTTTAGGATAGATTAGGGTTTAGGATTAAGGTTTTATTGTTAGGATTAGGGTTTAGGGTTAAGGTTTAGGTTTTAAAATGAAATTAGGGTTTTAAAACTAGTTTAGGGTTTCGGGTTAGGGTTTTAGGTTTTAGGACGTAGATTAGGGTAATTAGGGTTTAAATGTTATGCATTAGGAGCTTGTACTTAGTGCTTAAGTAATGGTAAGAAACTAGAATAAAAATGGTGGTAAATTGAGCTTATTTGAATCCGTGCTTTATTGATTTGTACATTAAGCTTAAACGTGTTGTACCATGGTTTTGGAGGGAAGTATGATTCAAATATTTTTCTATGATACTTGTACACATGCCTTGAATACTTGTACTTTCATTTTATATGTGTACATTACATATAATTAGGGTTTGATATAAACATTTAATGATTAAAGTTCATTTTGAAATAATGTTGTAAATAGTACATTAAATGGGTAATATACTTGGTAAAAATGATATTAAGATATAGACTTGACATATTAGGATGTTTGCATGATATAGACATAGATATAATTGGCATAGGTAGGTTGCATGAGCTCGTTTACTTTAGTTATGTAAACTACGTTACATAATGAGATAACGTAAAAAAATTCCCTGTAAAAAAGTGGTATATATAATAGATGGATATTACAGTGCATCTAATTTAATAGATGGATAATTACGGTGATGAAAATTACGGGTTGTTATAGTCTCCCCCCTTAAAAGAAATCTCGCTCCGATATTTAGTTGGATGCCGAAGTGATGTTTGAAAACAAATGTGGATACTTGGCACGAATTTGATCTTCGCGTTCCCATGTAAATTATGGTCCTGTTTTAGAGTTCCATCTTACTTTGACTATAGGAATACGACTTTGTTTCAGTTTCTTGATAGATAATAGATGGATATTACAGTGTATCTAATTTAATAGATGGATAATTACAGTGATGAAAATTACGGGTTGTTATAAAATCCCTCCACTTTAAGTTAGCATTCGACACAGGTTGCAATGAGTAGGTGATTATGTTCCTTTTTTTCCTTCTCTCGTACTCCGCAATGAGTAGATTTGGCAACGTGTCCTTGCGACTTTTCTGCAAAATTAGAAAATATAAGTCCTAACAATCATTTATAACCCGATAAAACCAAGTATATCACCCTTGCACATGCCGGTTCAAATTTGAACAAAACCATGACATAACCCCCCTAGCCGCCCGACACAGCTTGTTGGCCGCCCGGCTGGGGCCTCGATCGTACTCTTTGCCGTCTGGCAGAGTGCTTAGCCGTCTGGCTGGGCATTCGTCCCAAGCCGTTTTGGGTCATCTAACGTTTTTTGGGTGTTTACTTCTCCTTCTAGTTTTTACATACTCTTCTTTATCTTTTCTTCAATTTCCTTTAGTCAAGAATATGACTAAACCTCAAAACATCCTCGGTTTTGAACTTTCTTGATAGCTTCCTTGTAGCGGTCTTGGTCTTAAATGATCGATTAAACTTCCTTCCACTAGGCGTAACAATTTAAAACCTAGCATGCCAATCTCCATCATCATCAACTTTCTTGTATGTCCAATATCCTTCATTACCCCAATCTAAGTTTTTCAATTACACCGGCAATGAGCCAAGAAAGTCTGCAAGTTTCTTAAACACAATTACATTTTTAAAGGGATTAAAGTATGCCTCCATTGCTAATGCCCTTTCCATATCATCCTCAATATCTATAAACGAGGGTGCAACCGGATAATACTTCACGTTTCTATCTTCGTTTCTTCCTACTTCAAAACTTCCTAGCCAATCATCTTCTCCTTCTATCTCAAAAGCTTCAAAATAAGACTTTGACCGTGGCTTGGGAAAACAAGTATGACGGATAACCCCGTCATCAATACAAAGCGTACCTCTTCCCATATCAATAATAGCCCCACAAGTTCTTAATAAAGGTCATCCCAAAAGCAATGGTAACTCGGGGTCTACCAAAATATCCAAGATTAAAAGATCAACCACGTAGGCTTGATATCCTTTTTGGATCCTCACATTTATGACTTCTCCCATCGCCTTAGCTTGCGTATTATCCGCCATTATCAAGTTTGTTTAGTAGGGCCTCAGATCACCGAGCCTAAGATCTTTATATAAGCTATATGGAAAAACACTTACACTTGCTCCGGTATCCACTAGAGCAAACATCTCAACAACACCGTTAATCTTCACCGGCAAAACATAGTTTCCGGGATCACACATTTTCTTAGGCAAACCATGTTTAATTATGCCTACTTTATCCTCCTCACTAAACTCTTTCTTGTTAAGCCTCTCCTTACCTATCAAAATTTCATCTAATTTCTTTTTGTACATAACATAGTTCTCCAACACTTCAAGAACGGGCTTCAATTCCTCTAGCTCTATGTATTTGATGTCAAATAACTCTTTCATTTTCTCCTTTTGCTTTGGGGTTAGGGGATGGTATATCGGTTGTGGCGGAATGGTGGAAGTTGGTGGAATTTCTTCTAGCCTCAAGGAAGGAGGGGGAGTGAGTTTGTTAATGTTATAGCCTTTGTTGCGGGTTGCTTTCCCTATCTTGATAACTTCTTCGCTTGAGCTTCCAACTTCCTCCAAAAGATCGATCACATCAATACCCTCTTCGAACTTAGTAAGATTCATCCTTATCTATCCCAATCCGAAATCGACTTGGCTTTTAGTTGTTGCCAAAAAGTCCCTTCCAAAAAAGATAGAAGGTTCTCCCTCATTAATATAATCTAAAACAACAAAATCAGCCTTGAATTTTACCCCATGAATTTCCATGTTGACATCATTCACCATCTTCCTACCGTAGTCGCTAAGACTCACACGCACAAAACCCATGTTTCCAACACTTTTTCCGTAACATAATTTGCCGAATCCGCAAGGTCGAGCTCTGCATCCCAAGCTCCTTTCCCATCAACCTTGCATGGTAAAGAGTACCTCATGAATGGTTCACCAAAGGCCCTAAGTGGCGCCTTGGTAAAGATTGCAATTTTTTGATTATCCACCTTTATCACAACACTTTTGTGCTCTAAAGCATCAAACAATTTCGCTTCCTTAGCAAATCTTGAATCACCATCATCCATACATTCCTCAAGATCCTTTAAGTATTCCAAAACCAAGCTCAAAGTACCCATTCCAAAAGCTTAAACAACTATTAAAGACAACACGCATCATCCAACTCATTAGCAATGGGTTAGTATAAACAAATAATCATTCACACTTGTTTTCCACAGTAGTTTAAACTTGTTTACAATTTTAGAACTGACCCGCGCATCCTTATGCTTCATATTTTCCAAACTCGAAAAGTTTTTCACAGAACGTCCCTTGCCGCCCAGTAAGGTGCTTGAATTTTTTTTTAATTTTTTTACTTATACTAGAGCACTAGTAAACTAAACACGAAATCATAATTTCAATTATTACTTCATAAACATGTAGAAAGAAACAAGAAATTAACCAAGCAATCATGTATAACATAAAAATTATATATATATTTTTTTTACCAGGTGGTGCCGCCCCGGCAGGCAAGTGTACCGCCCAGCAGGCAACCTTCTAAAAGGTTTTTTTTACTTTGCTACTTATTTATCATCTATTTTTTTAACTAAACACTTCCGCTACCTCTTGTAATGATTAAAACACGATTAAAATACAAGTCCCCGGCAACGGCGCCAAAAACTTGATGACGTTGGTCGGGTGCAAGTTTTACATTTATAATTGAGACTAATGAAATTACCAACGATACATATGAGCAAGTATACTTTTTCAATCGTAGTAAAGTCGGGTAAGTCAAGTTCATTCCATGGGACTTGGTTTAAACTAATACTAGGTAGCAAGATAGACACTAAGGTTGTCACGGCCATTAGCGTCACAAAATCAATGTAATTTCTTAAGCACATTTGTTCCATTTTTAAGGCTATACTTATGTGAGAAATCCATGTCATTGATATCCATGTTTGATTATGTTGGGTAAATAAGTGTATATGGTTCACAAAACCTATTTGTATATGATTTGACTCTGTGGTATACATCACCAAATAATATTTATGCATGAAACTAATGATGAACCCTTTTGACCTATAAACATCATCAACCCCAAGCCAATTAAGTATGTTTGCTAGATAAATAATGTTCCTAAGTGATTCAACAAGTATTTTCGACCTATACTTGAATTCAAGCCCTTTTGTTTATCTTTTTGATTATGTGAAAGTGGTAGGTGTCAATTACCAAAACCCCTTTTTAGTTTGTCATGACTAATAGAGAATAACCTATGCCACAGAATCCCTTTCGACCTATGATTCTGTGGGTATTCTACCACAAATCATAGAAAAGAACTCAAGACATAAATAAACCATATGTTCACAAAAATCATCATTCATACACAATCAAAAATTTTACCAAATTCATTTCATTCCACACATAAGTATTATGAGACTACTCCATATATAAATTCATTTCACAAATCTAACATTCAAACGATAAATTAAGACACATCTCAGAAATATTTGTAAAGATTAATACCTACAAAGATTCCTATAGGTTTGGTGATGTAGCTCGCCAAGGGCCTCCAATCGTTGTAATCAACGTAACTTCAAGAGTGGTGCTTCTTCATTCAAATTTGTCCTTACACTCTCCTAGATTTGCAGAGATATTTCTACAGCTTTTGGGGTGAATAAAGTTGGTGGAAACTTAACCTAATTAAGGGATAAGTGGTTTCTTGTGTTGTGTTGTGTTGTGTTGTGTAAGACCACCACAACTGTATATAATCCTTCCAAAATGACTTAGGGAGTTAATGTAAATCCCCTCAGTTGATAATACAAGTATATGATTGGTTTCCAGGCGTAATGGCTCGTTAATTCACTCATAATTAAAAAAATGTAACTGACATCATGGTCCTGCCGGGCGGCAAAGACTTGTGCCAGGTGGCAATCCAGTCGAGCCCTCTTCCGGGTGGCAATGCCTCTTGTCGGGTGGCAGAGTGCTCGTCGCAACGTGCGATCTTCCCTTTTCCTTGTCTTTCGTCTTCTGATCAACTTTTTGTCCCTTGGGCCAATCCATACCACATGTTTATGACCCAAAGTGCATATTTTACTGTTCCAGATGGGTCTTCAAATCAAACATTGATATAGCACTCATTTCTTAGCTTCTTTTCTTCACTTCGCGTCTTTCGGCGAGCTGTAATACACGAAACTCATTTTGCACAATAACAGGGGTAAAAGCAGTATTATTTTACCAATTAGCACATATAAACCCAACATAACGCATCCCAAAATATACCAAATCTAGGCGTTATCAGATGCCCTATCCGATTCTTCATCTGGTCATTCACCTTCAGATCATTCATCACGAGCACTACCATCGGGTATGAGATCTAGTCATCAGTTATGTTCAATAGTATTGAGTATTCCTCATTCATCTGCTGCTATTACCGAGAGACCATCTAATTCTTCTTTTGCGGGTCCTTCTCGCAAGAGGAGTAGGCCCCTTACCACATCTGTATCGTTATCATTACCTATACCTGGTGCATTGTCTTTTGTATGTGATGACCTATTACCACCTCGCAAGAGGATTAGGAGTTATGATTCTATGACGAATTTAGAGGTTAGTTCGAATGAGAGTTCTGAGTCATCTGTACCTAAAGAGACTGGTTCGAGAGTTGATGTTGATGTCAGGGATAGTGATGAGCCTTACTCAGAGCCTGATATCGATCTCGAGGTTCAGCTAGAGATCGATGAGTGTATTGCATATGCGGATGCTCTTAGTGCTGGAGGGATAGATGCTAAGGTTATGGTTGAGATTGTTGCTCGAGAGTAGGTTAAGACAAGTGCAAGAGGCATGGTTGAGCTTAGAGATGATAGAGTTACGCATCTTGTTATGTCAAATGATATTTCTGAGCCTGCTCAAGAGGAAGGAGCTATAGAGGTTACTTATGAGACGTTGGGAGACCTAGTACAGAGATTTCACGATCACACAGTGGAGATCCCAGTTCACCGTGTTCAGGTTATTGAGAGCATTCAGAGGGATCAGAGGCATAGGATTGTAGCGACGGGTCAGCAGAGTGTTGTTCTGTCAGAGAGGATCAGTGAGATGGAGCGGGATAATACGAGACTTAGAGGCACGTTGGATGTTGCGAGTTAAAGTGTTACCCGACTTCAACGTGGGGAGGTGCGTATTTAGTAAGAGATGAGGTAGATTTGACGTTTGTGATTTTATGATCATGTGCGGATTGGTAGGCTTGAGGCATATGTTAGGAGGCACTTAGGATACCGTCCTTAGATTGTCCCATGATTGTTCTAGTATTGATCCGTAGTATCTAGTAGTAGAGGATTATTAGGGATTTGTAAATCCTATCTTTTGGGAACCGTGATGTAACCATTGACATTTGATGATATGAAATCTAATATCTGTTATTCTATGTTATGGTGTTCTTAATCTAATGTTATTTTTGTTTACACATTCGATATTGCATTATTACTAAATCATGGAATTATCATGAATTTATTTTGACTATGTGTTTCCTTGTGATGAAACCAGTTGTTTATATCAAACCCTGTTAATAACCTTGTATCACCTATAATCTCATTATGTGGTGTATTGTTATGTGGTAGGACAATGCCTAACATACGATCTGGAGCGATAATGACATGTGAATTGGTTGATAACCTAATTGCTCGCCGAGTAGCAGAAGCGTTGGAAGCTCGTGACGCTGCCAGAAACCATAAACCCCTAGCGGAAGGTGGGAATGAATAGGGAGACGAAAATGGTGATGATTATGAAGGTGGAAATGTAGCAGGAAATGGAAATGGCAACAAAAATGGAGGAGTGAATGGAAATGGGAATGGAGGAGGAAACGGCAATAGAAATAGTAATAAGAACAGATGAGGAAATGGTTATGAGAATCACAATTTGAACTTCAGAGGCTTTATGCCTGTTGCTCGAGAGTGCACATATCAAGACTTCTTAAAGTGCCAGCCACTTAACTTCAATGGGACGGAAGGAGTTATTAGGTTGATCCATTGGTTCAAGAAGATGGAGATGGTGTTCCACATTAGTAACTATCCATGAAAGTATCAAGTGAAGTATGCTACATGCACATTGCTAAATAGTGCTTTAACGTGGTGGAACTCTCATAAGAGAACAATTGGGGTTGATGCTGCATATGCCACGAAGTGGATCGAACTTATGAAGTTGATGACCGGGGTGTACTCTCTGAGAAATGAGATTCAGAAGATGGAGATTGAGTTATGGAACTTGACTGTGAAGGGGAATGACTTGATTGCTTACACCTAGAGGTTTCAAGATTTGGTTATGTTGTATACTAGAATGGTCCCGAATAAGGAGGACAAGGTTGAGAGATTCATTGGGGGATTACCTAACAATATCCTAGGGAATGTAATCGCTACTGAGCCTACTAGACTTCAAGATGCAATCCGTATTGCTAACAATTTAATGGATCAAAAACTAAAGGGTTATGCTAAAAGTGCTAAAAATAAGAGAAGGTTTGACAACAACCCAAAGGATAACCATGGGCAACAACTAGCTTTCAAGCGGCAAAATGTTAGAGTTCAGAATGTGGCAAGAGCTTACACGGCCGGGAACAATGATAAAAAGGGGTATGTTGGATCCCTCGCCTACTGTAAGAAGTGTAAGATGCACCATGCAGGGCCGTGTACCGTGAGATGTGGAAACTATAAGAGGGTTGGTCACATGGTGAGAGATGTAGGGCTGTTGTTGCTCTAAATACTCAGAGGGGCCTAGTTAGGAATTAGTCGGGTATTGTTTGTTATGAGTGTGGAAGGCCGAGACATTATACAAAAGATTGTCCTAAGTTAAAGAATCAAAACCGTGGAAACAAGACTGGAAACAAGAATGGGAATAATAAAGCTATGGTAAGGGATTATGCCATTGGAGGAGGAGGAGCTAACCCTGATTCCAACGTCGTTATGGGTACATTCCTTCTCAATAACTGTTATGCTTCTATGTTATTTGATTCGGGTACCAATAGGAGTTTTATGTCGTCTACCTTTAGTGCCTTGCTTGATGTTTCACCGTCTACTTTAGACACTAGTTATGCTGTAGAACTTGCCGATGGAAGAGTTTCAGAAACCAATGTTGTCCTTAGAGGCTGTACGTTAGGATTATTAGGTCATCCATTTGATATTGATCTAATGCCCGTAGAACTTGGTAGTTTCGACATCATCATCGGTATGGATTGGTTGGCGAAATACCATGTGGTGATTGTTTGTGATGAAAAGATCGTTCGTATCCCTTATGGAGATGAGATGTTGATAATCCGAGGTAATGATTGTAACAGTGGAAGTAAGTTAAAGCTGAATATCATATCGTGTAAGAAGACCCAAAAGTATATACAGAAAGGATGTCAAGTTTATCTAGCATAAGTTACATCTAAGAATACTGATGACAAGGCAGAGGAGAAGCGACTTGAGGACGTGTCGATCATACAAGAATTTCTAGAAGTCTTTCAAGAAGAATTTCCTGGACTTCCACCTGCTCGACAAGTTGAATTTCAAATCGACTTAGTCCCTGGTGCTGCACTTGTACCACGAGCCCCGTATCGATTAGCACTAGCCTAAATGCAAGATTTATCCACTCAGTTGCAATAACTTTCTGACAAAGGATTTATAAGACCCAGTTCCTCACCCTGGGGAGCTCTGGTTTTGTTTGTCAAAAAGAAAGATGGATCTTTTCAGGTGTGTATCGACTACCGTAAACTAAACAAACTTACTGTGAAGAATAGATACCTACTTCCGAGAATTGACGATTTATTTGATCAACTTTAAGGGTCAAGAGTTTACTCTAAGATCGACCTGATATCTGGTTATCTACAACTCAGAGTTCGTAAGCAAGACATCCCTAAGACAGCATTTAGGACTCGCTATGGTCACTACGAGTTCCAAGTGATGCCGTTGGGTTTGACTAACGCACCTGCGGTATTCACGGATTTAATGAATCGGGTATGCAAACCGTACCTGGATAGATTTGTGATCGTATTCATCGATGATATTTTGATCTACTCCAAGAGCAAAAAATAACATGAGGGGGACCTTAAGTTAATTTTGAGGTTACTTAAGGAGGAAGAATTGTACGCCAAGTTTTCAAAGTGCAATTTTTAGCTTTTAAAGGTATAATTTCTTAGTCACGTGATTGATAGTGAAGGCATTCACATTGATCCCTCTAAGATTGAGTCAATAAAGGATTAGGCATCACCCAAGAAACCAATCAAGATTTGTCAATTTTTAGGTTTGGCCGGTTACTACCGACGATTTATCGAAGGTTTCTTGATGATCGCTAAGCCCATGACGAAGTTGACTCAGAAAAGCGTGATGTGCGATTGGGGAGAAAAGACAGAAGCTGCGTTTTAGCTGTTGAAACAAAATTTGTGTAGTGCACCAATTTTGGCCTTACCCGAGGGAAGTGGGAACTTTATGGTGTACTGCAATGCTTCGCATAAAGGGTTGGGCGCAATTTTGATGCAAAAGTAGAAGGTCATAGCTTACGCATCCTGCTAACTCAAGGTCCATGAGAAGAACTATACCTCCCACGATTTAGAACTTGGTGCAGTAGTGTTTGCCCTGAATATGTGGATATACTATCTGTATGGCACAAAGTGTGTCGTGTTCACTGATCACAAGAGTTTGCAACATATTCTTGATCAGAAGGAGTTGAACATGAGATAATGACGGTGGTTAGAATTGATGAGTGATTACGACTGTGAGATTCGATACCACCCAGGAAAGGTGAACGTGGTGGCTGATGCACTAAGCCAAAAGGAAAGGATTAAGCCACTGCGAGTTTGGGCCTTAGTCGTGACTATTGGTTTGAATCTTCCTAAACAAATTCTGAGTGCTCAATCAGAGGCTAGAAAAGAAGAGAACTTCATAACCGAAGACTTGCATGGTATGATTAATAAGCTTGAACCTCGTGCTAACGGAACGTTATGTTTGAACAACCATAGTTGGATTCCATGTTATGGTGAATTGAGGGCTTTGATTATGCACGAGTCTCATAAGTCAAAGTATTCCATCCATCCTGGATCAGACAAGATGTACCAAGACCTGAAGAAGTTGTATTGGTAGCCCAACATGAAAGAAAAAATTGCCACCTACGTCAGCAAGTATTTAACGTGTGCCAAGGTTAAGGCAGAATATCAGAATCCATCTGGTTTGTTGGTTCAACTAGAAATTCCGCAATGGAAATAGGAGAATATAACAATGGACTTCGTGACTAAATTGCCAAAGACGGCAACTAGTCAGGACATGACTTGGGTAATTATCGATCGCATGACCAGGTTTGCTTATTTCTTACCCATGAGATAAGACGACTCATTAGAGAAGTTGACGAGACAATACTTAAAGGAAGTAGTATCAAGGCATGGAGTGCCAGTTTTGATCATCTTCGACCGTGATGGGAGATTCGCTTCACATTTTTGGCGGTCTCTTCATAAAGCGTTAGGTACTCAATTAGATATGAGTACAGCTTACCACCCGCAAACTGATGGTCAAAGTGAGAGGTCCATTCAAACATTGGAAGACATGTTACGTTCCTGTGTGCTTGACTTTGGAAAAAGTTAGGATAGACATTTACCGTTGGTGGAATTCTCGTATAACAACAGTTACCATACCAGTATTAAGGCTGCACCATTTGAGGTGTTGTATGGGCGCAAGTGTCAATCACCTATCTGCTGGGATGAAGTTAGGGATAGTCAGCTCGCTGGCCCAGAGATCATCCATGGGACAACCGAGAAGATTATTCAGATCAAGAGCCATATTCAAGTTGCCTGTAATTGTCAAAAGAGCTATGCCGATGTAAGACGAAAACCCTTTGAGTTTCAAGTGGGAGATAAGGTCATGTTGAAAGTATCGCCATGGAAAGGGGTGATACATTTTGGCAAACGAGGAAAGCTGAACCCTCATTATATTGGACCTTTTAAGATCATTGCCAAAGTTGGAACCATTGCCTATCGACTTGAACTCCTGTAGCAGTTGAGCCGAGTTCACAGTACTTTTCACGTCTCTAACTTGTAGAAATGCCTATCCGACGAAACTCTTGCTATACCGTTGGATGAAATCCAAATTGATGACAAGCTCCAATTCATTAAAGAACCTGTCAAAATCATGGACCGTAAGGTCAAGCATTTAAAGCAAAGTCGCATTCTGATTGTTAAAGTACGTTGGAACTCAAGAAGAGGTCCTGAGTTCACCTGGGAACGTGAAGATCAAATGCAGAAGAAATACCCGCACCTTTTTGCTAATCCTATATCTGCATCAAATGCTACGTCTTAAGCTTTAAGGACAAATCTCTTTTGACGGGGAAAGGATGTGACACCCTGTAAATTTTAGGTCAATATTTTTACCAATTCAGTTCATTATTTTAACTTTTAAAAGTTACGTGTTAAGTTGACATTGATCTAGGTAGTTTTTTTGGGTAAAGGGTTACCCCGGTAAATTTGTATTAATCACAAGAAAGATAAGTACAATGGAATGTGGCTAACATACCACATTAACCTCAAGCAACAACTTGAACTACCACTAACATCAAAAGAGACATGCCTCTAATGAAACTAAATCTAAAGAAGACACTCTAGAACACATCCCAAATCAACCTAAAAACCTTCCAAGCCACAATATCCAAGCGCCAGACATATAGGGGAGAACCATTCAAGTGAGATTGCCTCCTTAAAAAACCTTCCCAAGAAAAAACCAATGGGAAAAACCTTGTAGAAGGAAAAAAGAGTACAACTCTGACTTGAGCCTTCTGACTTAAGCAACCAACACTGTCAAGATCTTCCATAACAATAAAACCAGATAGGTTGACTTCATTCATGAGAACACAACAACGAATCAACCATAAAGCCTAAAGTTCTTAGGCATCTTCCAACGCGCTAATAGATCATTAACCATAGCGGTGTTCTTGAAATGAAAAGTAAGAAGATTTAATCTAACCGTAACCATGATAATATCTCAAAGCACCTCCAGAGTTCTTCTAACATTCTTGAACATGCGATTGTTTCTTTCCACCGAAATGAAATAAGAGGCAGCCACTACAAGAATACGTCCAATAATACTTTTTGCTATTCGATTCAAGCTATGGGTTGGAGATACGAAATAATGTCCTGAAAATTAGAAGAGATCGCCTCCATACCAGCTAAAGATCGAATCATCATCCAAATACGAGTTGAATACGAGCATCCAAAAAATAAGTGGGCGTGTGAATCTGGCTAAGCATCGCACAATTTACATCAAAGCATGCTTAAATCCACATTAGGCCCAATGTCCCATTGTCTAACTCGGTCTTGAGTCTTTAGGCTATTTGTCATCACCAAACGTTAATCCGGGTAGTTGTTCCGCATAAAAACTAAAAATCATTATTGGAAGAATTCTGAAGTCGGACTGAGCGTAGTTTACATGAATTATAATTAATAAAGTCATTTTATGTCATACGTGGTTTATGAATATTTACGTTCGCAATTTTTATACTTTTGGCGTGAGTTTATGCTTTTAGCGTTTTTGATCAAACGGAACCCCAAAAACTTAGCACCTTTGCGTGTAAAATTAAGATGACATATTACAAGCCTCCTTGTACAAAATTCAAATTTTAATGTCCTCCCCTAGCCCTCCAATTTTTGGTGCAAGCAAACAAAAGAAAAAGAAACAAAATTTTCAAGTCAAAAACGTTATCACATGCATGCAAGACATAAAAAGTGACATCCTTGTTTTGTTCTTCACTACAAGCCAACTATCCTTACACATCACATGTAAACCTTGGACCACTTGAGGACTAGTGAATTTAAATTAACCTTGAAGCCAAAGAAATGGTTTTGGTTCTCCCCCTCTTGCCTTAGTTTCGGCCGAACCACATGGACTATAGGTTCATGGTTTTTCATTTTGTTAGCCACCAAAAACAAGCCATAAGTCACAAAAGGTTAAACCTAAAACCTTAAATCTCACCTATATAAACCCCTTGATAGAAACTTAGGTCATTTCATTCTCACTTGGCCTTACAAATTTTTCTCTCCTTATCATTTTTCCCTTGGTGGTTTCAGCAACAAACACAAACATAAAAACAATACATACCTTTGATTTCCAGCAAGATTTACACACTCCAAACTCATTTCTAACAAGATCTAAGGTTTTTCCAAGGAAGGGTTTCATTTGATTTCAAGTGTTTTCAATATTTATAAGTTAGAGATTGGTTTTTATTACTTGGGTTTTCAAGATCTTCACTTCATCATTCAAGATCTTTTGTTTCTATCTTGTTCATCATTATTTGTAATTAAACCCTAACCTTCTTCTATTGTTTTCTTTATGTTCTTGTATTTCTATTCAAGATCTATACATCCATAAGTCTGTGTTATGATTTTCAAAACTTATAAAGTAAATTTTTATAAATAATAAAGATGTTGGTATTTTTATGTACTCATATTGTAGTCTTGGTGAGATTGAGTGTTCTTGTGTGTTGCAACAAAGATGGTGATGGGATTAGGAATAGATTAAGTGTGGTTTTGTTGGTTGGTTTTGCAGTGAATGGTTTAGGTTAGATTAGGCGCTATTGAGAAGTTTGGTTGAATTTTTGGATGCGTTTATGAAATAGGTCCTTGCTGATCCAAATTTATAATGAGGTTTTAGGTTACTTAAAAATGTTTTTATTAGCCGAGAAGGTAGTTTTTGAATAGCTTGTTTCGAATAGATAAGTTTTCATATTTCGAACACTAAAAATGGACTTAAAATGGCCGAGTTATGGCGAAATGAAACTTGAAACGTTTTTTGGCAAAATAGTTAAAAAGGGTACTGATT
Source organism: Tanacetum coccineum (assembly GCA_026074375.1). Taxonomy (NCBI): domain Eukaryota; kingdom Viridiplantae; phylum Streptophyta; class Magnoliopsida; order Asterales; family Asteraceae; genus Tanacetum; species Tanacetum coccineum. The sequence continues at coordinate 19,517 of BQNB010037255.1, read as the reverse complement.
GAATCATGAAAATGGGTTTTCGGACGTTTTTGGGATGTTTTGAGCATTTAAAATGTTGGTGAACAAGTAATAATGCTAGTATATTAAGTATGAACTTTTAAAAAAAATGTCACAAACTTAATGTCAGATTTCTAAAACGGGAAACTTCTAAAAATAGAAACTTTTGATATTCATTAGTGAGACGAACTTAGAAAGCGGGCATTTAGGTTTCACTAATGCGTTTAGGGTAAATAGAATCATCGTATATTAGGGGACGGTATTAACGTCCAAAAACTTAGAGCTTTCCTAAAATAGGATCTTTCTAAAAATAGTAACTTTTCGAAATTAGAAACTTGTCGTAAAACATATCGTAACGTAACTATAAACCGTATAATTTCTTAATGTCACGTTTTACTATATAAACTAAAGTACAAACACTTATGGATGTATATTTTCGTTGAGCGTCTTATTCAATGTTTTGTATTTATTTCTCGTTTTTGAAGCGCGTCTTTTGATTAGGTCGAGGTTAGAGTTGTTCGTTATCGTTATTTTCTGCGTTGAATTATTTGCTCACCAATTGCTTAAGGTGAGTTCATAGCCAAACTCTTTACTCATTTTGAATAAATGTTTTATAACTTGGGATGAGAAACATTTCTTGCTTTTAAAACTGGACACAAGTATTATACGTGAGAATTTCCCTGTTTACGTGTTGCCTAAGTAGCGTTTAGACCACTATTGCCCGAATCAGCATGAACCGTTAATTACCTTTAACCGACTGGCTGGTTAAGTGAGCATGAGTGAATAAATACATCTATTAGGACTAATAATCTCCATCCGGGTTTGGTTATTCTTACTAGTCAGGTACTTGACGGACTATATAGGCCAACGGATGTATATCATGTTGAAATTAGTTAAGTGGTCTTTGGTCGGACACCTGTAAGGGCCAGAGTTATATGGCAGTGTACATGCTTCTTTCCACTATTAGCCTCGGTGTCATAAGCTTAGTGCAATGTAAATGCCTCTTTATGTGAAGTTGTATCTCTTATAACTGTCACATACGTTTTGAAATCTTGTGGTCCACACTGATAATATTTGAACTAAAACCTATGAATTCACCAACTTTATGTTGACGTTTTTAGCATGTTTTTCTCAGGTGCTTAGCTTGGATGTCATTGCTTGAATTATGTAAAGTCTTTTCCCTGGACCGGTCTTCAAGAATTTATCTATGTTTTTAAATACCGTTGTTGAAACTCATTTAAGCTTCCGTATTTTAACTATTAAATCATTTAGATTGATCGATGTAAAACTTATTAATATTTTAAATTAATGCAACGATTTTTATTTTCAAAATGTACCCTTAAAGGTCGTTCTTCATGAACGTCATGCCCCAGACGCTTATTCTGACGGGACCCTATTTGGGGATGTGACAATTTTAAGGGTGGTAGGGGTCTCTGGCAAGGGGATCCTATATCTCCTTACCTTTTCACTTTGGTAATGGAGGTCTTCAATCTTAGCATGTACAAAAATATCAAAGTGTCCACTGAATATTTTTAACATTTTGGTTGCAAGGATCTTAAATTATCCCACCTTTGCTTTGTTGATGACTTATTAGTCTTATACAAAGGAAATAAAGGCTCTTTGGAAGTTATTAAAAAGTCTTTGGAGGAGTTTAGTCATGTATCTGATCTTAATCTAAATTTGGGTAAAAACACCATTTTCTTTAGAAGCATTAAAGAAAGAGATAAGCAAGACTTGTTGGAAATTCTTCCTTTCAAATGTGAAAAGTTTCCAGTAAGATACCTTGGGGTTCCTCTCTTAGCAAAAAGATTAGGTGTTCATGATTGTAAAGTTTTGATTGACAAAGTGGAGGAAAGGATAAAATGTTAGAGAAACAAGTCTTTATCATATGCTGGGAGGGTTCAACTTCTTGCCAAAGTTCTATCCCCAATACAAATTTATTAGGCTTCAGTGTATTTTCTTCCTAACACAGTGATTAAAGATTTAGACAAATTGTTCAAAAGGTTTCTTTAGAATTCTAGTGATTCCGCTCAGGGTAAATCCAGGGTTGCTTGGAAAATAGTATACAAGCCTAAAGATGAAGGATGATTGGGCATTAAGCCTCTTAAATAGTGGAATGAAGTTCTTTTGATAAGGTAATTTTGGATGATCATTGAAAATAAAGACTCGTTGTGGGCTCAATGGGTAAATAAAGTGAGATTAAAAGGAAAGAGTATTTGGGAGATAGGCATTGATAAGAGTGATAGCTGGGGGTGGAAAACAATGCTGAAGATTAAGGATTCTATCAAAGAGCATATTTGGTATATCATTGGAAATGGTAATAGTATATTTATGTTTTATGACAAGTGGTGTTTAAATGGTCCTTTATGTGATTTCATAAGCAAAGAGCTATCTATGATGCTAGAATCAAAGATAATGTGGTCATTGCTGATATGGTGGCCGGTGATAAATGGAAATGGCCTGATGACTGGTTATCTAAATTCCCTATTCTAAGTACTATCAATCCTCCTATTTTGCAAAAGGATAAAGAGGATGTGGTTCTGTGGATTAACAACAACGACCAAAAAGTTCAATTCACTACAAATCAAGCTTGGAAAACAATGAGAGAAGATTGGCCAACTGTTTAGTAGAGACATGTTATTTGGTACAGTCAACTAATCCCCAGACATGCCTTCATGTTATGGATTTTAGTTCAAGGTAAGCTTATTGATTCGATGATAAATAGTCTATATATAATTAAATATATATCCTAAATATCTCAAATTAATTATAGTATAGTGAGAATCCCGTTTGATATGAAAATTGCTTGAGGACAAGCAATATTTAATCTTTCGGATGTCGTATCCCGACAAGAGTTGAATTTGAAGTCCGCGAAGGTATTTTGTTTGATACTCAAATATCAAATATTTTCAATTTTAGATTCTAAACCTAAATACGCAAAGGGAAAGCACATAAAGGCACGCTAAACTAGAAATATAGACAACTTAAAAATTTAACGACGTTTAAAGTAATTAAAAACTAATTAAAACTAAATAAGCTAACTTAATTAACTAAAAATGATAAATTTTAATTTTAAAAAATTAAATTGCAAATTTATAAGCTAAAATGACTTAAACTAATTTTTAAAAATAGAAAAAAAAAATTAGATTTTTAAACTAACTAAAACTATTTTTTAAAATAAATTATACTAAAAATTAAATTTAAAATATTAAACTTAATTATAAAAATTTGAGAAAACTACTAAAAATTCTTAACACTATTCCTAAGGTTTCTAAAGAAAAACGAATCAATAAGCAGTTTCTAATTAGCAGGGAAAAATCTAAAAAGCAAATAAGCTTAATACTAACTAATGTATAACAAATAAATGTTGCAAGACTATAACGAAAAAGTCCCAAGGGCGCTACTGGTTAAGACTTTGTATGTGTGAAGGAGAGGTCACAGGTTCGACCCTTGTGACCTTTCTTTTTTTTATATATAGCATTTTTTTCTTCTGATAAAACTATAAAATAAGCTAGAAAAAGCTATAAAAGGGTAACAGATGCTTAATTAACACTTAGGAATACTTAGCTTAAATCTATTTGCTTTTTAAGACTAATAAGCTAAAGGTGAAACAAAATAAGCTAAAGCAGATACTATCCTAACTTAATAAGCTACAAGAACTAGAAATAAGCAAGAAAGTAAGCTAGAAAAGCACTCAAGGAATTAAGACAGCAGAAAGAGAAAATAGATTCAAAGGACTTTTTAACAACTTTTTAAGCTAAAAAGAAAACTAACAATCACTTAGAAAAAGCTAAAAAGTGAAAACAGCTTCAGATTTATACCTAATAAGCTCAAAAGACTAGATTTAAGCAAACCAAATAAGCTGAAAATCATCTAAAAGACACAAAGAAAACTAGCTTAAACAGGAATTTAAAGGCATTTTGACAGATTTTAAGCTAAGCTTTAAGACCTAATAAGCACTAAAAAAATAACTATATCCTGAAAAGAGATTGAAATTATTACTTGAAAAACTCAAATAAGTTGAAAGTAAGCAATTTGGCTAAGTAAATAAGCTAGAATTGAAAGTTGAAAAAGACAGTTTACACTACTATTTTTTAAGCTTAAATCCTAGACTCAGTAAGCAAAGTTTAAGACTAAAAATTTAAAACAGATAGGGAACTTGACTCAATAAGCAAAAACAAACTGGAATTAAACTAAAATAAAAAACTAAATAAGCTAAATCCTAGGTTAACACAGACTACATACTTGACCTTTTTTTTACTTTTTGTGTTGATTCAACTCAATTTTTAAGACTCTAACATTCTTTTGACAAACTAAAAAATTAAAACAGCTTAATCTTAGACTACAATAAGCTAAAAACATTCAAAATTTATAAAAGATAAACTAACATTTAACCACAATTAATCTGCATTACCTAAACCCTTTAAAAGCTAAAACTATTTGACTGAATTTGAACCAAAGGACTTAAACGGTTTTTCCCAATTCTTATAACTCAACACAGATTAGCATTGATTCAAATGATACTCATCATGAATTCAATATCCACACCTTAAGCATTCTCTTAACTAATCCAAGATTTACACAGTTTAGAACAATAGTAGGACTAGCAGATTTAGAATTTTGACTTAAATCAACTACAACCTTATCAATACTAACTCAAAGCTTATTAAATCTAATCTAAAGACTTAATAAGAGCTACTGAAAACCAATTTGAAAACTAAAAACAATTTTGAACCTCATTTGACCCATTTTCAAACTTAACCCAAACACTCCTTTAAAACTTGAATTTCTATTTTAAAGCTAAAACAGATTAAAGTAAGCTACAAATAGTGAAAACAAATTATGAATTATGCATAACTAAGATAAATAAGCATAAACTAATAGAGATTAAGCACAAATAAGCAGTTTGAAAAGCTGAACAGTAATTAAGCTAAATAAAGTGAAAATGAGAAGTACCTTGATACCAACCCAAACAGGGATCTAAATAGCTTTTACAAGCTTAGATCTTCAAGCTAGCTTATAAAATAAGCTTTGAATAAGCTCTATAAGCCCTTCCAGATCCGGCTAATCTTCCAAATGCTTATTCAAGAATTTAATGTAATTTGAGGTGAATGCTTATTCAGTTTAAGCTTTAAACGAATTTTATAAAAGTAAATCATAAATTTAGAACACAAAATTAATGAAACGTGAATTTTATTAATAACAAAAGAGATTACAAGGATTTTAAAGAGAGAATTACATTAAAACAAGAGAATAAGCTAAAAAAGCTATACTAATAAGCTACTAAAATTACTATAAGCTAGATGCCTTCTACTGTGTGATCTCCCTTCTATTTATTGTGGATGAGGGAAGGTTCTACCCTTTCAGGAGCGTCCTAAACCCTTTAATCTTGGCCCTTGATTAGTATCTAATCATCAATCCCATCTTTTCACCCGTTGGATTGCAAACACGTACTTTCCACCAATCAAATCACTTGGGTTGCCAGCGTGGCTAAGAGGGCGTATCAGATGTGTCAGGCTCTCCTTCTAGAAGTATTGACCGGGTGTTTGACCCATGTTTATAACACTTTAGACCAGGTTATGGGCTTTGACTTTGTTCACTTGGGCCAAATTGGGTTGAAATGGTAAATGGATTTGGACTTGGATTATTGATACAAGGTTTATAAAAGGGCTTATGTTTGTTTAGTATTAATCTTAATGGGCTGACTCGGCCTATTAAATGGGTTCGGGTTGGTCCATTTAAAGATGTATACGCCTTCGACTTTGATTTCTTGCACTCTTTCCATTCCCGTGCTCGGTTTTGTTCATTTTGCTTTATTTTTGTCCATTTTTGACATATCCGTTACCTACACAACGCATTTGACAAAACATACATATACAATGTATTTTACATGTATTTTTGGTCTTTTAAGCTCATTTTAATAAAGTAAAATGATATGTGATTAAGCACATATCAAAAATCCCCCATACTAAGCTATTGCCGTGTCCTCACGCAATGTCATAAATACACACTTAGAAAACCAAAAATTTCAACCCCCTTAGACTAATTACCTCGAAAAGTAGCTAAGTGTTCATCTAAGGGGATTAAGAAATCACTAGTTTTGAAAAGCCCCCCGTTTTATCATTTTTATGCATTTATTATCATTCATTCATATCATAACTTTTACGGAACAAGAAACACTAAAAGGATAAATTCATCGTCCTCGATTTTTCACCTGCCCCAAACCAAGCTTAAAAACGAAATCATTGTTAAATACAAGTTAAGATGCTAACACTACTCATAAATGCTAATTGTGTATGCATAGCTACTTTCCGCTCCCTTATTCCTAAGTCCTCTAAGGATTTTATTCTTATTATTGGTGACAAATAAATTAAGGCCTTATTCATATAAAGTAAACCCGGTTTAGACCATAATTAGTTTGAAATCCTTTCCTAAAGAGACGATATGGTGAGAATAAGGTCCACATTAAGGTTCTAATTTTGCATGATTTAGGGGTTATCCTTTTTATTTCATCCGAAACAACTCAACTACGAGTCCAGAGACGGAGGCTTTATTTAGATAACCCCGGAGTCAAAATTTGGCTTTATTATTATTATTTTTATTATAGCAACATTATTAAACCTCGGTCCTTTAAACAACTGCCACATCGGTATGCGAGCCGACCATGGTCTAGGAGTCTTGTTTCGACCTCGGTGATTTCCTCGACCTTTTAGAAGGCTGCAACATCGACAGCGAACCGACCAGATGCAACAAACTTTTATCAGTCTCGGATTATTATTACTATGTGCCTTCTTTTGAAGACTTCCACATCAGCAGTGAACCGACCAGAGATAGTAAACCTTTATCAGCCCACATTTTTTATTACTTATTCATACCTTCACCATTTAAACGACTGTCACATCGGTATGCGAGCCGACCATGATCCAGAAGTCTTATTTCGGCTTTGGTTTATTACCTTATTATTATAGCCAAATTTCAAGTCCTATGGTCTTTTAACTACCTAGACAATGGTAGCGAGCCGTCAAGAATTGGTAGCATATTTCCCCATAACAATAACAAAACCTCGATGCGTACCTTACTTTCACTAGAAGGAATCTCTACAAAGTGATTTAAACAAAGATTAGCAAAAACCAAAGTAACTTTATTTATTCAACAATTATATAATGTTTATTAAGCTAGTGGGAGCAAAAAGCCACAATTAACTTCTATGAGCTCTAAAAAGATCTAACTACTCTATGTTTAGCAACTAACTTATATAAAACTCTATCATTTTTTGTTCTTCGCAAATTTAAATTCTTTACTAAAAAGATCCGCGAATGCTTAGTCTAATAAAACAAGCTTTGCTTTTTTAAAGTCTATCATAGAAACTTGCAAACTCTTGGCTTTTTCAAGCTAGAATTTGTGTTTTACAGCTTCTTCTATAAAAGACTAGAAAAAGCTTAAATTTTTATAAGTTAAGGGGCCAGCTAGAGCACAACATGCTCGATTAAGTCAAGATTTATGCTCAAAAAGACAAAACTATATGTCAAAACACTTATTTTAGTTTTAATTTTGGCATAAAATCACATATTTTTAGTGGCAAAAATAGGGTTACGTGAAGACAAGGCAAAATGCAAGTAAGATCGAATCAAAAGATACCCCATACTAGAACTACACATTGTCCTCAATGTGAGACTGCCACCCCCATACTAGTTTCAAGGCATAATCCAAATATTAAGGGGTCTCTACGCAAACCTAAAGCCGTTTATTAATTATGCTAATAAATAAACGCTAATCAATAAGATCTAGGATATCAGATTCCTATAAATAAGCATGCGAAGGATTGAATATCGAGTGACGATGGACAAAACCACGAGCACGAGAGTCTTCATAATCCGGGGCAATCCTGGACATAAAACACAAAACACGAAACACAAGAAAGGAAGAGGCGAGCCTCCTCACATCATACTTATTAATAAATATTATACTAATATACTACTACTAGGGATAAGCATGGGTTTCCACCCATGAAGTGCTTGTTTTTGTTAACCAGGTCACGAGCCTGACTCGACCCCGAATTCAGTGGTCCATGGGGAAAGTTTAGAGATCCGGGACAGCCATCGGTGGTATGTCCCCTCCAAAATAGTGTTTAAGTCTATGACCGTTCACCTTGAAGTTTGGTCTGTCAATTTGAGATAACTCGACGATTCCATAAGGGAAAACTTGAGCAACAGTGAATGGTCTGGTCCAACGGGTTTTGAGCTTTCCGGAGAAAATATTTAATCAAGAATTGAAGAGAAGAGCTCGATCACCAACGTTGAAAACGCGGTTCTTAATCTTGGAGTCATGAATCTTCTTCGTTTTCTCTTTGTAGATTAAAGAGTTCTCGTAGGCTTGATCCCGAAGTTCATTTAATTCATTCATTTGAACTTTCCGGTGATCACTCGCGGTCTTAAGGTCAAAATTACAATGCTTTAAAGCCCAATAGGCCTCGTACTCAAGTTCGATAAGAAGATGGAAAGCCTTTCCGTACACAAGCTTATAAGGAGTGCACCCGATGGGTGTCTTGAATGCGATACAGAAGGCCCATAATACATCATCTAACTTATCAGACCATGAAGCTCAATTTTCACCTATGGTCCTTTCTAAAATACATTTCAAACCACAATTTGAAACCTCTACTTGTATACTCATTTGTGGATGATACGTGCTAGAAAGATGGTGGGTAACTCCATACTTAAGCATGACCTTCGCGAATTGGTCATTACAAAAATGGGTACCGCGATCACTAATTATAGCATAAGGAGTTCCAAATCGGGCAAAGAGAGATTTTAAGAATTTAACGACAACTCAAGCATCATTAGTAGGGAGCGCTTTCGCTTAAACCTATTTATACAAGTAGTCAACGGCTACAAGAATGTACTTGTTCCCTCAAGAAGACGGGAACGGTCCCATAAAGTCGATGCCACATACGTCAAAGATCTAGCATACTTGAATTGCATTTTGAGGCATTTCGTCTTTTTGCGAGATTTTGCCTTGACGTTGACATGAGTCACATGACTTTACCATGTCAAGGGCATTGCGATAAATTGTAGGCCAATAGAAACCAGAATCAAAGACTTTCTTAGCGGTGTAGTTCGCACCATGATGTCCCCTGGTGGGTCCATTATGGCAAGCCGTGAGGATATCAACAGCTTATTGGCAGTGAACACATCGTCTAATCACTTGATTTGCATAAATCTTAAATAAGTAGGGGTCGTCCTAAAAATAATGCTTAACGTCCTTAAAGAATTTCTTTTTTTGTTGGGATGACATCCCTTTCACTATAAAATTCCCCGCATTGTAATTTGCAATGTCGGTAAACCATGGGGTATTAGAATCACCATGAAAAGTTATCATTTTGAGGGTCTCGAGAGGAAATGTTTCATTAATTTCCTTTTTCTCGAGATCACTTTGATAAGGGTTCTCTAATCTAGACAAATGGTCAGCCGCGAGATTCTCTGCTCCTTTTTTATCACAAATAATGACATCAAATTCTTGGAGTAGGAGAATCCACCGGAGCAATATCAGCTTAGCATCTTGCTTAGTAAGAAGATACTTGAGATTCGAGTGGTCCGTATACACTATGGTCTTAGATAAGACTAAGTAAGGCTAGAATTTCTTGAAAGCATACACCATGGCTAATAACTCTTTTTCCGTTGTCGTGTAATGTGCTTGAGCATCTGTCATGGTCTTATTAGCATAGTGTATAGGCTGAAAATGTTTGGTCTTACGTTGCCCTAAGACTACACCTATCGCATAATCACTAGCGTCGCACATAATTTCAAATGGTAGGTCCCAATCGGGGGCAACTAAAATCGGGGCTTCTGTTAACTTTTTCTTAAGTATATTAAACACTTGAATACATTTTGTCGAGAAAATAAACAGGGTTTCTTTTTCTAGAAGATGGGTCATCGGCCGGGCGATTTTAGAAAAATCTTGGATAAATCGACGATAGAACCCGGCGTGACCTAAAAAACTTCGAACACCTTTGACGGAAGTCGGATGAGGGAGTTTAGCTATAACATCAACTTTAGCTCTATCGACCTCAATCCTGGATTTAGAAATTTTGTGGCCGAGGACAATGCCCTCTTTAACCATGAAATGGCACTTCTCCTAATTTAGAACTAAGTTGGTGTCTTCGCACCATTTTAGCATCTTGTCTAAATGGGAGAGGCAAGAAGAGAAAGAATCTCGAAGACCAAAAAACTGTCCATGAAGACCTCCATTGTTTCCTCGATCATATCATGGAAAATGGCCATCATGCACCTTTGGAACGTGCCCGGAGCATTACATAAACCAAAAGGCATACGTCGGTAAGCAAACGTCCCATAAGGGTAAGTGAAGGTGGTCTTCTCTTGGTCTTGCGGGTCAATAGGAATTTGAAAATATCCGGAAAATCCATCTAAAAAGCAATAGTATTTGTTCCCTGCTAAACGTTCAATCTTTTGGTCCATGAAAGGCAACGGGAAATGGTCTTTACGAGTGGCATCATTAAGCTTACGGTAGTCAATACAAACGCGTCATCCCGTAACTAATCTAGTAGGAATTAACTTATTATCTTCATTTTCAACTACGGTCATGCCACCCTTTTTAGGCACATAATGAACGGGGCTCACCCACGGGCTATCGAAGATAGGGTAAATCAATCCGGCATCAAGGAGTTTTATAACTTCCTTTTTGATAACCTCATGAATTTTTGGATTCACCCTTCTTAGATGTTGAACCGCCGGTTTGAAGTCATATTTCATTAAGATCTTGTGGGTACAAAAACGAGGGTTGATACCCTTAATGTCGGAAATTTTCCATGCGATGGCCCATTTTTGTGACTTAAGAACCTTTAAAAGGGCGGATTTTTCTTCTTCTTTTAATTCTTTAGAAATTATAACGGGTAATTTATCAGTTCCTTCTAAAAATGTGTATTCAAGATGAGACGGTAAATCCTTGAGCTCAAGCTCCAGAGGATAATCAATAGAAGATTTTATTGTTTTAAGTTCCTCATAACTAAGTTCTTTTGGAGGGAGAGGAGATGATGGATCATCATTTAATTACTTCTCAAGTAGACGAATGTCTCCCTCCGGATCAAAGTCGGCATCGTCAATTCTCGGTGGAATTGAATCATTTGAAATACAATCTTTGATTTCTTCCAAAACGAAGTTACCTCCTTCAAAAGGAGTGAACGAGGGAGAAGAAGAAGCAATGATAGGATCCGAAGGAGTGGGATTGCCACTTGTCGAACTATCTAAAAATCCGAGCACTTCTTGAGCATACTCCTCACAAGCAACGTCTATGTCATTGACTTGATGAACCGTTTCATCATAATAATTGCGGGAGTATCTTGAAGTGTACCCGACTTTAAATGTAATGGCCTCGTCATTGACTCGAAGAGTTAACTCTTCACCATGTACATCGTTTAAAGCTCGTGCCGTCCTCAAAAAAGGTCTCCCGAGGATGAGAGGAACCCGAGGATCGACATCGTAATCAGCTACAACGAAGTCGGGCGGAAAATAAAACTTTCCTACTTTTACAAAAACATCTTCGGCGACACCTTTCAGATGAGCGACCGATCGGTCTGCAAGTTCGAGTATCATGCGGGTCGAAGTGAGTTCCGGGAGCTAAAGTTGCTTCCACATCGAAAGAGGCATTAGATTAATGCTATCGCCAAGATTGGCCAAGGCTAAGCACTCATCTAGCTCCAGAAAATCACACGGGATGAGAAATTTGCCAGGGTCTCCAAGTTTTTCAAGCAACTTTTTTAGGAGCATCACCGAACAATTCTTATTTAATGGGGTATTTGCCAATTCGAACAACTTTTCCTTATTACTAAGTAAACTCTTAAACGTAGAAGCAAACTTCGGCATATGAAGAAGAGCATCCGCGAAGCTAATATCGAAGTGTGATCTTTGAAAGATTTGAAGAAACTTTAACATTTGATTATTAGCTTTTTCGCGGAGCTTTTGGTCATTAAGTCTCGAAGGATAAGGTATTGACGGTTTAGGTTTAGGCTTTGGAGCAACTTCGGGCTCCAGAATTGGGTCTTGGACTACCAGAGATTGGACATGTGCGGTACTTTCTAAACTTGTAGGTTGCACCTTGTCCTTTGTCGCCTCGGTTTCACGTTCCACTTTCTTCGGGAGAGAAGGAGTAGGTGGAATTGAAGGTCTATCGTAAGCAACACCACTTTGGGTGGTAATAGCTTCCACGTCACCTCTTGGGTTAGCAACGATATTACTAGGAAGTGATCCTGAACCCGAGGGGTTTTGCATTTGTAAGAAATTTCTTAACATGTTCTTTATCTCATTGTTCTGATTCGTCATTGAAGTCTTGAATTCATTTTTCAATTCTGTTTTCATGTTATTAATTTGATTTTGAATAGCTCTCATATTAATTTCATTAGTATTTATGTAGTTTGAAAGATCATCCGAAGGTTCAACTTGAGCTTGATAACTTGGAGCTTGAAAATTCCTAGCTTAATAATTGTTGTTTCCTTGATTGAAGTTTTGCCCTCTTCCTTGATTGTTTGGAGCTTGATAATTCCCTTGATTTTGATTTTGATTGTATCGGTTTTGATTATTTTGCACATTTGGTTGATTGAAATTGGGTGGTCCGAGGTAATTATTCGAGCGATAGCTAAGTAAATTACGGTCACCTTGTGGTTGGTAGGTATTACCCCCCGAATTATGGTTACCCGTAGTAGCATAAGCGGCCTCTTGAGTGTAGCCATCGACGGCTGGGCACTCGGTAAAAAGAATGGGGACCACCACAAGTCTCACATGTCGTATCAACATATTAGACCGTTTGCATTTGTTTCATCATATTGAGAAAATTCTTATTCATTAATTCCAATTGTCGAACAACTTCGGGACTCTCAGTAGAAGTAGTAGAAGAGATATTTCTAGATGTCTCATCTCGAGTTGCTGAAGTGTCCCAATGGTTGTGGTGAGCGATCATGTTCTTGATCAATTCGTAACATTCTTCCGGTGTCTTGTGCATAAAAGTTCCTCCCGCTACAACATTGATGGTGTCCCGATGACTTAATGTCAAAACATTATAAAACGTATCAATTTGTGTAACTAAAAGCATGTTGTGTTTAGGACACCGATCAATGGACAATTTGTAACGCTACCATGCCTCGAATAATGATTCATGCGGTTTTTGTTCAAATTTCATGATCTCGTTTCTTAATTTAGTCACCATTGAAGGAGGAAAATATTTCGAGAGAAATTTTTTCATCATATCGTCGAAAGAGTGGATGGAATTCCTTGGAAGGCGATCATACCATGCGGTAGCATGATGCGTCAAGGAATATGGGAAAAGAGATAAATGAAGGGCGTCATTAGAGACCCCATTTTTCTTCATATGTTGAGTAATTTCCAAAAATTTGTCAATATGTCTATTGGCATCGTTGCCCAGTAATTCGTGAAATTGGCAAGTATTTTGAACTTGTTGGATCATGTGATGACGAAATCTAAAATCAGTAGCCTGAATTCGAATCGGGGCAATTGGTCCGCCCTGTTCATTTATAGACGGTTGGCACAACTCCTCCATCGATCGGGGAGCTGTCTCATTAGGTCTCACCACCGGAGGTGAACCATTATTTGGTGGAGGGGGACCCGCATGAGGCGGTCCTTGATTATTATGAGGAATGCTCATAACTTCTTCGAAGTCGAAAAGAGATGACGGTTCACCTAAATTCCTTCGTCGAATAAGACTCTCGGGGTCTCTAAGCGAAGAATATAGATCAGAAGAAGTAGAGCGAGTGCTCATGCACTAAAAACAAGATAAGAAAAATAAGATAGAACGAAAATATTTTCGTAACCGATAATCGAACAATTGTACGGTAGCTCTCTAGAAAACGCACAAAGAAGCGGAGGAGCGAGTAAGCGCAAAGCGTTTTAAAAACCTTCTCCTTTCGGGTCGAAGTTCGTTGGATCGACCCTCCTTAAACCTCTCTTATAGTTTGTTAATCTAAAGGTGAGCCGTTTTCACAAGTGGCACAACGGTTATTTTTGTTGTTTTTCAATTTTTTTGGTATTTTATACTTTTTTAGAAAAAATAAATTGAGAAAAATAAAATATTTTTGTATTTTTATGGTTTTATAAAAGAAAATAGAAAATAATAAATGATAACTTCATGGGGAAGGATCTTCAAGGCACTAACTTCAAATACTTCGTGAAAATCGTACACCTCTCCCCGGCAGCAGCGCTAAAAATTGATTCGATGATAAATGGTCTATATATAATTAAATATATATCCTAAATATCTCAAATTAATTATAGTATAGTGAGAATCCCGTTTGATATGAAAATTGCTTGAGGACAAGCAATATTTAATCTCCCGGATGTCGTATCCCGACAAGAGTTGAATTTGTAGTCCGCGAAGGTATTTTGTTTGATGCTCAAATATCAAATATTTTCAATTTTGGATTCTAAACCTAAATACGCAAAAGGGAAGCACACAAAGGCACGCTAAACTAGAAATAAAGACAACTTAAAAATTTAATGACGTTTAAAGTAATTAAAAACTAAATAAGCTAACTTAGTTAACTAAAAATGATAAATTTAAATTCTAAAAACTCAAATTGTAAATTTATAAGCTAAAATGACTTAAAAACTAATTTTGAAAAATAAAAAAATATTTTTTTAGATTTTTAAACTAACCAAAACTATTTTTTAAACTAAATTATACTAAAAATTGAATTAAAAATATTAAACTTAATTATAAAAATTTGAGAAAATTACAAAAAATTCTTAACATTATTCCTAAGGTTTCTAAAGAAAAACGAAACAATAAACAATTTCCAATTAGCAGGGAAAAATCTAAAAAGTAAATAAGCTTAATACTAACTAATGTATAACAAATAAATGTTGCAAGACTAAAATGAAAAAGTTCCAAGGGCGCTACTGGTTAAGGCTTTGTGTGTGTGAAGGAGAGGTCACAGGTTCGACCCCTATGACCTTTAATTTTTTTATAAAGCATTTTTTTTCTTTTGATAAAACTATAAAATAAGCTAAATTAAGAAACTTTAATAAAGAGCTTTTTGTCAAAACAAAAAAGTAAGCTAGAAAAAGCTATAAAAGTGTGACAGATGCTTAATTAACACTTAGAAATACTTAGCTTAAATCTATTTGCTTTTTAAGACTAATAAGCTAAAGGTGAAACAAAATAAGCTAAAGCAGATACTATCCTAACTTAATAAGCTACAAGAACTATAAATAAGCAAGAAAGTAAGCTAGAAAAGCACTCAAGGAACTAAGATAGCAGAAAGATAAAATAGATTCAAAGGACTTTTTAACAACTTTTTAAGCTAAAAAGAAAACTAACAAGCACTTAGAAAAAGCTAAAAAGTGAAAACAGCTTAAGACTTATACATAATAAGCTCAAAAGATTAGATTTAAGCAAACCAAATAAGCTGAAAATCATCTAAAAGACACTAAGACAACTAGCTTAAACATGAATTTAAAGGCATTTTGACAGGTTTTAAGCTAAGCTTTAAGACCTAATAAGCACTAAAAAAATAACTATAAGCTGAAAACAGATTGAAATTATTACTTGAAAAACTCAAATAAGTTGAAAGTAAGCAATTTGGCTTAGTAAATAAGCTAGAATTGAAAGTTGAAAAAGACAGTTTACACTACTATTTTTGGCTTTTTGAACTTGAAGACAGATTTAAGACTCAGTAAGCAAAGTTTAAGACTTAAAATTTGAACTTGACTCAGTAAGCTAAAACAAACTGGAATTAAACTAAAATAAGAAACTAAATAAGCTAAATCCTAGGTTAACACACACTGCATACTTGACCTTTTTTTTTTACTTTTTGTGCTGATTGAACTCAATTTTTAAGACTCTAACATTCTTTTGACAAACTAAAAACTTAAAACAGCTTAATCTTAGACTACAATAATCTAAAACATTCAAAATTTATAAAAGATAAACTAACATTTAACCACAATTAATCTGCATTACCTAAACCCTTTAAAAGCTAAAACTATTTGACTGAATTTAAACCAAAGGACTTAAACGGTTTTTCCCAACTCTTATAACTCAACACAGATTAGCATTGATTCAAATGATACTCATCATGAATTCAATATCCACACCTTAAGCATTCTCTTAACTAATCCAAGATTTATATAGTTTAGAACAATAGTAGGACTAGCAGATTTAAAATTTTGACTTAAATCAACTACAACCTTATCAATACTAACTCAAAGCTTATTGAATCTAATCTAAAGAATTAATAAGAGCTACTGAAAACCAATTTGAAAACTAAAAACAATTTTGAACATCATTTGACCCATTTTCAAACTTAACCCAAACACTCCTTTAAAACTTGAATTTCTATTTTAAAGCTAAAACAGATTAAAGTAAGCTACAAATAGTGAAAACAGATTATGAATTATGCATAACTAAGATAAATAAGCATAAACTAATAGAGATTAAGCACAAATAAGCAGTTTGAAAAGCTGAACAGTAATTAAGCTAAATAAAGTGAAAATGAGAAGTACCTTGATCCCAGCCCAAACAGGGATCTAAATAGCTTTTACAAGCTTAGATCTACAAGCTAGCTTATAAAATAAGCTTTGAATAAGCCCTATAAGCCCTTCCAGATCCGGCTTATCTTCCAAATGGCTTATTCAAGAATTTAAGGTAATTTGAGGTGAATGCTTATTCAGTTTAAGCTTTAGGTAAGCTAAACTGATTAAGCATTAGCTTATATAGTAATGAGCTTATTTTGAGCTTATTAAGTCATATTTAAACACATCTAAACGAATTTTCATAAAAGTAAATCATAAATTTAGAACACAAAATTAATGAAACGTGAATTTTATTAATAACAAAAGAGATTACAAGGCTTTTAAAGAGAGAATTACATTAAAACGAGACAATAAGCTAAAAAAACTATACTAATAAGCTACTAAAATTACTATAAGCTAGATGCCTTCTACTATGTGATCTCCCTTCTATTTATAGTGGATGAGGGAAGGTTCTAGCCTTTCAGGAGCGTCCTAAACCCTTTAATCTTAGCCCTTGATTAGTATCCAATCACCAATCCCATCTTTTCACCCGTTGGATTGCAAACACGTCCTTTCCAACAATCATATCACTTGGTATTGCCAGTGTGGCTAAGAGGGTGTGTCAGATGTGCCAGGCTCTCCTTCTAGAAGCATATGAGGGGTGTGGAGGGTGAAATCAATTTACCCTGTGTTCGTTGTAAAAGAAAAGGAAAGAGATAGTGAACAGTGGTATTGACCGGGTGTTTGACCCGTGTTTATAACACTTTGGACCAAGTTATAGGCTTTGACTTTGTTCACTTGGGTCAAAATGGGTTTAAATGGTAAATGGATTTGGACTTGGATTATTGATACAAGGTTTGTAAAAATGGCTTATGTTTGTTTAGTATTAATCTTAATGGGCTGACCCGGCCCATTAAATGGGTTCGGGTTGGTCCATTTAAAGATGTATACGCCTTCAGCTTCGATTTCTTTCACTCTTTCCATTCTCGTGCTTGGTTTTGTCTATTTTGCTTCGTTTTTATCCTTTTTGACATATCCATTACCTGCACAATGCATTTGACAAAACACACATATACAATGTATTTTACATGTATTTTTAGTCTTTTAAGCTCATTTTAATAAAGTAAATGATATGTGATTAAGCACATATCACTTATGACATAAGATAGAATGGAGAAACGACAAAATAATACAAACTTGAAATGTGCTCTGTGCAAAAGCTGTGCTAATTCTCATTATCACTTATTTTTCAAGTGTGATTTTGCTCTAAAAGTTTGGAAAGAAATGCTCAAGAAAACCTATAATCTCCAAGACAAGATCCAACTGATAGAGATTGTTGATATCATCTCTACTGAAAGAAACATAAATGGTATATGAATGGTGCTAAATAAGCTAATGTTAGCTGCTGCTGTCTACTTCTTGTGGCAAGGAAGAAATCAGAGAATTTTCAGAAGTGAAAGTAGAACTGAGGAAGTGGTCTGTAAGATTATTTTAGATTAAGTAAGGAGCAAGCTGATGAGTTCAAAGGTAATGAAATCTTCCAATGTTATTAAAGAGGCAAATAAGTGGAATTTACAATGGAAGAACATGTCCCTCATTGCTATTTGAAGTTCTTTAAAGACTATTTGAAGTTTCAAGGGGTGTTTGTCTGGAGTTTGCTTTTGACCATACCTCAGCAAAAAGAGAGTTAATGCAGGCCTTATAGTGGATTATGTATTGTATCTTGGAGTTTTCTTGGTGTGACTGTACTTATTGATCCCCATAGCCTTACTTGATTAGCCTAGGAAGGGATCACGTAGCCTATGTGTGGATTAGTAAAAGGTCTAATTCAGGAAAATGTACCATAAGGTAGAGTAATCTACTATAAAGGGTAAAGGCATGGGTGAATAGTGTATTTTGGGTGGATTCTTAGTACACCTTTACACTGTCATAAGAGGTAAGGATGGATCTAAGTGAGGGTGTATGTTCCCTATCTAGTGATGCCTATCCTGTTTACCTTGGACTATTCAGTGAGGTTATAGCTGCTAAATAGGTTAGGAAATGTAACTATGATAGGTATAGCCCCTCACTTAGTGTGAATGGGTGTTATATCTTACTTGATTAAGCAATCTTAGTTTTGACCCAAATCATTATGGATGCGGGTTGAATGGTTTGGGTTGAGTTTGAGTTTGGAAATGTAGTCAAGAAGATATGGTATGGGTGCATAAAAAGGTGAATTAAAGAACGTTCTTGTAACACCCCCAAAAATGAGTCACAGCGGAAGTAATGTCCGGGGGCGTTACTTCATAATACAACAGCACAAGATACAAGAGAACGACCTCTAAATGTGTCGTTTGAAAAATAATCTCGTTGATTTTTTTTTGAAATTGATATAACATTTGTCACATAATTGCATCACCACAAAAAGCTTGAAAACAATACAACGAGGTTTGATCATTTGTATGTAAGTAGAAATCCATGAATGAAATCTTGTCAATTTAGACTCTGATGCACATCAGATAATCCAAGCATCTAATTCACCTGAGAAAAACATGCTTAAAAATGTCAACATAAAGTTAGTGAGTTTATAGATTTTTGTAAATGTAAATGTTGAATTCAAAAGAGAATAATGTCTACTGCTTCACCGCAGTATAATGAAAAAATGTTTAATAACCAGTAATGTTCAACAAAGTAGTGTGGACCACAAGATTTCTAAAATATATGACTACTATAACAGATACAGTATCACATAAAATGTATTTATTTGATAACATTTCATAAATGTTTTTATAATATTTAATTAAAACATTTGGTAAATTATTGAGTAACACTGTTAAGCTTTGACCGAAAAATATATTTTGACTTGAATAAACCTTAAATCCACGTCAAGGCCCAAAGTTTTTCTTATAAAATTTTTATCTCGGTACATGATAAGTGCTTAATTACACATATCTTTTACCTCTAAAAATGAGCTTAAATAACCAAAAACAGACAAAAACTGCCAAA
>BQNB010037254.1:0-35373 GCA_026074375.1 Tanacetum coccineum | reverse complement strand
AACACCCCTATTTGATCTCTTTGTAATTCTTTTTCTAGCTTCTTGCTAGTTGGTTTTATAATAGTTGCCGTTCTAAAAAAAAATCTGAATAAGTGGTTGAGAAATCTGAATCTGAATCAAATAAAACCGTTTGTTTTGATAAAATGTCTAAATGTGTTAAACTATATTTTTTACAATTTAAATATAAACGATTACATTCGCATAATAAATAAACTTTATTAAATATAAAAAAAACAAATTTTATAATTTAATCAATTTAAAGTTAAAGGTATTTTAAACAAAACATGCAAGCTCATGTTTATTTGACAAAAATAAATGTGTGAGAGTTTAAATTAAACTTTCTAAAATGATTAACTACACGAGTCGCGTTAGAATTGAGATGTATGAGTCCGAAACAGAACCTTTCAATTTGAACAAAATATAAATTGTCACATATCATCTTATACACTCTTTATCTAACAAAACATATGCAATGATTCTATTTAATCTTTTACTTAGTAAAGGAAAACCAAAAGTTGGGACTTTTGCATTTTAAAAAAAAAGAATATTTCCTTATTAGGTATGATGCTTCAAATTTTTTATTATTTTTGAATATATGTTTAATTAAAAAGCTTAAATACTTCTAAAATTGGCATTATTTTGGTGGGAAAATCTGATAAAGAAAAAAACACATAAAAATATATGTGTCAAATTTATAAAAACAAAAACTAAAAAAAAAGAGGAGGTAATTAATAAAACTTTAGTGGTTTAATTTTAAATAAATTGTATAGAGTTAAGTATAAATTTATAAATTTACAAATTTTATTATGACTTTTAAAAAAACAAATAACCCATTAAACTTTCATAACTTATAAAACAGAAAAAATAAAAATTATAAATATATTTAAAAAACATAATGTACAAGCCCCGTGCGTGCACGGGGATTAAAACTAGTGTAATACAAAAGAAAAAGGTGAAACAAGAAAAAATGATATCCATTTATAATGATTCTATTTAGTGTACCAACACCCGTTTATAATATCCACATCTGTACCCGCCTCATTACCCGTTAGGTACCTGATTAATATTATCCATTGGTTTTCGGGTTTCCCCGCGGGTATCGGGTATCCTTAATTGAATATTCTATGGACAAAATCGCGGGTATCAAGATTAAGTCACATTAAAACCCACCGACAAAATAAAGCAAAACACCCATATATATAAAAAAAAGGTTAGAAAACAAATACCGTATCAAACGATTTAACGCTTTCGAATAATTCATGTACAACGTCTAAATGTGTTAAATAATAAAGATACTTGTATAAAAAATACAATGGAAGAAATTATATATAATATATGTACTCTAATTAATCATAATAGCAATAAAGGGGGTATAAATTTGAGTATACGGGTACGTGTAATCAGGACGGGTATTACTTGAACCCGTCACCGAACCCTTACCCGACTAAATTTTTTTATCAATACCCAAACCCGCCAACCCGCCCCGAACCCGACCCAATCGGTTCGGGTTTCGATTTTACCCGTCATTTTCGGATTCTTTTGCCATCCTAGATCTCTCGAGTTCTTCATCTCATTTTTAGTCATGTTCAACCAATTAATAATATAAAAATAATAAAATGAGACACCACTAATTAAAATAAATGACTCATTATTTCGCTTCATTTCATAATGTTATCATTATATATTAGGCACGCGGACAACGTCATTTTGATAATTAATGAGGTCGTTTTGTGTTAAGGTGTGGTCGTTTTGGAGTTAATGTTGTTGTTTGGTTGATGTTGGGCCATTTATCTTCTTGGGTTGTCTGCTGGCCCGGTTCTGTAAATATGTCACTATCCATGTAGCCCGGTTACGTTACAAATTATGATAATGCCTCGATATTTGAAAGTGTATTCAACACTCTTTGTGTTGTTTGTTTATTAAGAGGCTCTAAATCTGAATCTGAATATTCGGTAGAGAAGTCTGAATCTGATTTCTATCTGAATCTGAATAAGTGGTTGAGAAATCTGAATCTGAATCAAATAAAACGGTTTATTTTGATAAAAATGTCTAAATGTGTTAAACTATATTTTTGCGATTTAAACATAAAACGATTACATTCGCACAATAAATAAACTTTATTAAATATAAAAAATAAATTTTATAATTTAATCAATTTAAAGTTAAAGGTATTTTAAACAAAACATGCAAGCTCATGTTTATTTGACAAAAATAAACGTGCGAGAGTTTAAATTAAACTTTCTAAAATGATTAACTACATGAGTCGCGTTAGAATTGAGATATATGAGTCTGAAACCGAACCTTTCAATTTGAACAAAATATAAATTGTCACATATCATCTTATACACTCTTTATCTAACAAAACATATGCAATGATTCTATTTAATGTAATACAAAAGAAAAAGGTGAAACAAAAAAAATCAAGAAATGAAAAAAAACACCAAAATAATAAAAATATCATAACAAAGTAGAAAATAAATAAAAACAAAAAAAGTAAGAAAAAAATTAAGGATAAAAAAAGACATTAAGAGGTGTTAAGACACCCTTTCACATCTAGTTCAATAAGAGGTTTATGCCTCCTACTGCCTTTTAATGATCAGAAAAAACAAACGATCTTAACACTGCTTGCCTCTTACCGCCTCTAAATGACATGAAAAAAAACAAACAGTCTTAATGACTCAAATGTCTGACCGCGTCTGAATGAGTCAGATTAAAATGTTGTTAAGAGACATTTCTGAAAAAACAAACACCACCTTAGTAGTTAAGAAGTGGTGGTTGTTTGGTAGTATCGTGTTCTTCCATATTTCTCTTTCCAAATATTTCAATCCTCGGTTCATACCAAACGACACATATACAACAATATCTCTTTCTTAAAATTCATTTCTTTCTTTGTCTCAAACCTTTTGTGTAAATCGTTTGGTATGGATTTGAAGGACTCGTGATATTTTAGTGGTTTTGAGATTTAGAAGCAACTCTGATTGTCATATGAGTGTTAAGCATTTCGTATTTTTTGTATTTTTTTATTTTTTTACTTGATGTTATTCTTGGATTGGTGGATGGTGTTTGTGTTAGTTTAAGGTTTGTTATGGATATTTTAAATTAATTTTTCAAAGCAAAAATGTTTTATATTCTCATATGTGGTCATGTGTGATCATTGTATGCGTTTTATAGAATTTGTCGTTGTAAGAGGTGATGTGTGGTGATAAGTTCTTATTTATATGTTGCATGTAAATGGAAGTCGTGACTACTGATTTCTTAAGTGTCAGAGCGTATGCTATTACAGGATTGGTAGATGTGTGTTTATGTTAGTTTCAGCTTTGTGATATGTATAAAAAAATATGATATAATTTGTGGTTGTAGACATTTAATGATATATTTTAAATCTGTATATGTGGTTATACGTTCTGATTTTCTATGATGTGAATAAGTTAATATTAATGTTTCTGATTTCTAAAGTCTCAGTATGTGGTTTTTCTAACTTTCAAATTTCAAGAAATGGATTTTGTAAATTTTGTTGTTGGATCGGGTTTGGGTTTAAGCTCCGAAAGACCAGGAAAAAAAAACAGTCTTAATGACTCAAATGTTTGACCGCGTCTGAATGAGTCAGATTAAGATGTTGTTAAGAGACATTTAAAAAAAAACAAACACCACCTTAGTAGTTAAGAGTGAAGGTTATTTGGTAGTATCGTGTTCTTCCAGATTTCTTTTTCCAAGATTTCAATCCTCGGTTCATACCAAACGACACATATACAACATTATCTCATTCTTAAAATTTATTTCTTGTATTTGTCTCAAACCTTTTGTGTAAATCATTTGGTCTAGATTTGAAACACTCGTGATATTTTAGTGGTTTTTGTGGTTTTGAGATTGAGAAGCAACTCTGATTGTCATATGAGTGTTAAGCATTTCGTATTTGTTTTTTTTTACTTTGCATGTTATTCTTGGATTGGTGGATGATGTTTGTGTTAGTTTAAGGTTTGTTATGAGTGTTTTAAATTAATTTTTTCAAAGCACAAATGTTTTATATTCTAATATGTGGTCATGCGTGCTCATTGTATGCGTTTTATAGAATTTGTCGTTGCAAGAGGTGATGTGTGGTGATAAGTTCTTATTTATATGTTGCATGTAAATGGAAGTCGTGACCACTGATTTCTTAAGTGTCACAGCGTATGCTATTATAGGATTGGTGGATGTGTGTTTATGTTAGTTTCAGCTTCGTGATATGTATATAAAAATATGATATAATTTGTGGTTGTAAACATTTGATGATATCTTTTAAATCTGTATATGTGGTTATACGTTCTGATTTTCTATGATGTGAATAAGTTAATATCAATGATTTTGATTTCTTAAGTCTTAGTATGTGGTTTTTCTAACTTCCAAATTTTCTAACTTCCAAATTTCAAGAAATGAATTTTGTAGATTTTGTTGTTGGATCAGGCTTGGGTTCAGGCTCCGAAAGACTAGGTGAGTTCAAAATGGATGTATGCTCGACAAAATTGATTTTTTTTATTTCATGTAATGTGTTGATGTGTGCATTTTGTTTGTATCGTTTGGTTCTTTGCTATTGTATTTTTGTCTTTTTTGTTGTGGGTGGGTGATGCGGTGTTGTTTCTCGGAAGAAATTTGTTATTAAATATTTGTTCTTTCATGTACGCATTACAATTTGACAGCGAGATGATACTTGAGATAATACTTACATACTCGGTGAACAAACCTTTACGTTTCTAATAAGCATTTGGGTTAAACAGTTTATTTCTTTAATTTATTGCAGCATGTTTTTGTGGTAATTTCAGTTTGTAGATTAACGCGCACATTGTTTTGTACAATTTTGTGCCCTTTTAGTCTTTGGGTTGTAGCTCTATAATGTAATGTTGTTTGTTGGCAACTATTCCTTCGTAAATCTTTGTTCTTTATTTTTGCAGGAGAACGTGACACCGACAAGACACTCGAAACAGTGCTTATATATTGTCGATGAGCAAAGATTTCCATTTCTAAGAAGCATTTCTTTGAACTCTAATATGTGCTTATGGTTGTTGGTTGTGCACCTGGATTTGAATCAATAAGTTTCTTGTTTGAAAAACCGAAACCTCCTTTTGAATGCTCCAGGTTATAAAAGTCTACGGAAAATTTTTTCTGAGACAAACCTGACCAAGCCATGTATCTTGCCAAAACATAGAATTGTTTCCATTGCCAATGACTTTATTGCAAAACTCCATAAGATCAACACCTCTAGATTTTAGGCTATCGATTGCTTTAAGTTCCCCAATCCAAACCGAGCAACCAAAACGAGACGGGGGAGAATGGGCAAGAGAACCATTGTCACCATGAATAACTTTGACTACATTGAGCCACAGCCCTGCTTCATTTGTAAGAAAGCGCCAAATCCATTTGAACAATAAAGCACGATTGAGAGCGAACAAACTGCTAACCCCTAACCCACCATATTGTTTATGTGCCATTACCTTGCGCCAAGAAACCCAAGTCATTTTTGCGTCCTCCAGATCCGACCCAAGAAAAAAGAATTTGAAGGAAAGATTTAGATGAGAAAGGACACCATCAGGAATCTTAAATAGCGACATATAATATGTTGGAAGAGAGCCTAGGACTGATTTTATAAGCGTTAATCTTCCCCCAACCGATAATGTTTTAGCTTTCCAATTGGAGAGTTTATGCACGACCTTTTGAACAATATCATCCCATGCATTAATACGCGACATATTAGAACCCACTTTCACACCAAGATAAGTAAAAGGAAGATTGTTAGCCATGCATCCAAACTTATCAGCCATGTCTTGGATATGAGAATGAGAAACACCCACGCCATAGAGGCTACTCTTATGCACGTTAATTTTCAGACCCGATGCAAGGGAAAAGCAATGCAACATCATCATTAACACATTAACATTGGAATTAGACCACTTTCCAATGAAGATAGCATCATCAGCGTAAAATAAATGCGAGATAGAAACCACCTTATCTTTACCAACAGAAATGGGGGCAAACATACCTCTATCAATGAGCCGTTGCAATGACACATGAAGACTTTCCATCACGAGAATAAAAAGAAAAGAAGAAAGCGGGTCTCCTTATCTTAAGCCTTTGTGAAATAAGAATTCCTCAGTTGGCGAGCCATTCACTAAAACTGAAGCCTTAGAAGAAAGAAGACAACCACAAATCCATCCTCTCCATGTAGCACCAAAACCAAACTTACCAAGAATATCATCAAGATGGTCCCATCTAACCGAATCAAACGCTTTTTGAAAATCGACTTTAAAAAGAAGAGTTTGATCCTTCTTAGATTTACACCAGGAAATAAGTTCATTAATAATGAGAGGGCCATCCATAATTTGTCTACCTTTGATGAACGTCGTCTGCTCGTGACTAATAATGTCACCAATCACCAGGCTGATGCAGTTAGCTAAAATTTTGCCAATAATTTTATATTGACAACCAATAAGGCTAATGGGACGGAAATCATTAAGATGTTTAGCATCTAACACCTTAGGAATTAAAGCGATAAAAGAGGGGTTGCATCCATTAGGAAAAGCACTAGAGGTGAAAAACTCCTTAATGGCTTTAATCACATCACCACCAACAATGGACCAGAATCTTTTAAAGAATTCGAATGTGAAACCATCAGGACCCGTGGACTTGTCAGAACCGCAATCCCAAACTGTTTTTTTAATTTCCTCATTAGAAACAACATCTTCTAGATCAGAAGACTGCTCTTCACTCAAACGTTTGGTGAAGTGACCTTCGAAAGGAAGACGATCCCATTCAGGAGCAGAAAATCTATTCTTGAAGTGATTATAAAATTCTGATTAAACACGAGTCGGGTCATCAATCCATTCACCATCGACAAGAATACCTTTAATAGCAAGATGTCTTCGTCTCTTGTTCACAATACCGTGAAAGAATTTAGAGTTCTCGTCGCCCTCAATAGTCCATTTGACCTTGGCTTTTTGAGCCAAATCAATTGAAGACTTTCTGTCCATGACACTAATATCATGAAGGATGTTAGAACGTTTAGAAATATCATCTAGAAGACTCTCACCTTTATCCAGGCGCAAGTCTATATCAAGCAGAGACTCTTGAAGAATTTTGTGATCATGGTCATTGATGTTTCTCTTCTCATTACTCCACGTTTTCAGCCTTTGTTTCAAGATTTTAAGCTTATTTTTAAGCATGATCATGGCGTTAGAAGAAGTGATCTCAGCACTGTTCCAAGAATCTTCAACCACAGAATTGAAGTCATGTTCTAAAAACCAAGAGTGAAACAATCGAAATGGAGTAGGTCCATAGTCCACATGAGATTCTTTGAGGATAATAGGTTTGTGATCAGAAATATGGCGATGGAGAATCAAACCTATCAGGTTTGGGAAGAGATCTAATAGGCCTTGAGAGACAAGAAATTGATCTAACTTACTCATTTTTGTTAGACCACGTAAAGGAGTATCCACCCAAAGGAACATCAACCAATTGATTGTTGGAGATGAAAGCATTAAATTCAACGGCATTCAAAGCATGAAAAGTGGATCCAAATCTCTCCGCGGAAGAACGCACTTCATTAAAATCCCCCATAAGAACTACCTCTCAATGCCAACGATTAATGGTACTTGTAATGTAAGCCCACAAAGCCTTTATGGTCTAATTCTGAGAGAGTAACTGAAATCAACTAACAGGTCAGACTTATTGTAGAGCAAGTCCCATGTACCTCAACACAAAGACAATGACCTATACAGAGAAACGAGTTCCTCTTCAAGCTTTTAGACGAAAGAGTTTATCCCAAACACAGAAGTATGCCACCGTATGATCTACATGAGCTAACAAGTGCAAAATCTAGAACACGACATAATTAACCCCAAAAAGATCATCTACCACAATAACGTCAAAGGAATACCATATTTGTCAGCTCGTAGAGAGATATGAACTGCATTAACTTGTGCTGTAGATTGCGGGACCAAACAGATTTTCACCCAATTGCTTGTTCTCCTTTCCACCATCACTCTCGGCACATATTTGTACAGAAAGACAATTCATTTCTCTAACAAATTAGATCTCATATACGACTGATTGATTGCGCCAAAGGTCTTTTTCACACCTTTCGCGTACAATAACCCATACTTGGACCTATGTAATGAAATTCTTGGAACTATCTTCAAGGATGGAAAAGCTCATTAATAAAGGTTTTTGGAGATGGCGCCCAGTTGAGTCAACGTGATCGTTAAGACCACGTAAAGGAGTATCCACCCAAAGGAACATCAACCAATTGATTGTTGGAGATGAAAGCATTAAATTCAACGGCATTCAAAGCATGAAAAGTGGATCCAAATCTCTCCGCGGAAGAACGCACTTCATTAAAATCCCCCATAAGAACTACCTCTCAATGCCAACGATTAATGGTACTTGTAATGTAAGCCCACAAAGCTCTTTTATGGTCTAATTCTTGAGGAGAGTAGACTGAAATAAACAACAGGTCAGACTTATTGGCAAGCCATGTACCTTCAACACAAAGACAATGACCAATAGAGAAAGTTCTCTTCTTTTGAAAAAGAGTTTTATCCCAAACACATAAGATGCCACCTGATCTACCACGAGCTGAACAAGTTGCAAAATCGAACAACATATTACCCCAAAAAGATCTCACCACAAAAACGTCAAAGGAAACCATATTTGTCTCTTAGAGAGATAAGAAATTAACTTGATTAGATTGACAAAGATTTTTCACCCATTGCTTTTTCTCCTTTCCACCTAGCCCTTGCACATTAACAGAAAGACAATTCATTTAAAACAATTGTGATCTCATATACTACTGATGATGCGCCAAAGGTCTTTTTCACACCCTTTCATACCATAACCCATAGCTTGACCTATGTTAATAAATTCTTGGAACTGCTCAAGGATGGAAAAGCCATTAATAGGTTTTGGAGATGGAGCCATTGAGTCAACGTGATCGTTATTGGAACCACCAGATGTAATCTTGGCCTCCTGATCAGTGTTGTCAACGTCAACTAAGTTGGATGTATTAGGTTGGTGAGACGTGTCTTGCTTAGCAGTAGGTGAGGAATTACTTGCAGCTTCTTTCTCCGAGTGAACCGAATTCAAAGGAGTGAACCCCGGTGGGAATTGAGGTTCGCTATCATTTTTCTCTTGTGGTGATTTATTACTTTTAGTTCCTTTTTTGATGATTTGAGAATGAGATTCTATAAACCAAAAGGGTCCCCAGAAAGAATTTCAACCTGTTCTTGCACGTTTCCTTTAGAAATATCCTCATTATCATTACTTTGGAAAGAGTTTGGAACAACCTCTTCGTCTTCGGCATCAGCGTCTACCCAATTAGGAATACCAACCGAATGATTATCACTACCATCCTCGGATTGTATATATTTTTGTTCACCAAAATCAGGTACCCATCCAGTGACTTCCTTAGCACGAACAACATAAACTTTCCCTCTCAGAATTACTTTAAAAGACTCCGCGATTAAGTGTTGGATCTTAGTCTTTACACATAGACGCATACTATACTTATTTGTTACATTGGAGTCGTCCATGTAAACAAGTTCACCCCATTTGCTTGCAATCTTATTAAACGTTGGTAGAGACCACGCATGCAATGGTGTTCCTTCAACATCAATCCAAACAACTCTGTCTGATATAACAAAGTTAGTATCCCACTGTTGGAGACACAAGAACCACAAGTTAATTCCATAATGAGACTGGAATTTTTCACAAGATTTGAAATAGTCGAATTCAAACAATACCCAAAAGCCACCTAAGTAGCTGGTCTTTATCCCTTTAAATCCTTCGCTCGAGCATACATTTTGAATATTAGGGATGGTTTTAAAGTCCTTTACACAGCCCACAAGCACAGGATCACCCTTAAAATTCAAGGATCCACTTTCTAAAACCATCACAGGAACCTCAAGGAAGTCTTGTGTCCCATTGCCTTTAACAGCCCTAGCAAAAGAAGGTTTTGAAACATGCTCATTCACCATATTTGCCAATTTCTAGGGAGGGAGTGTAGGGGTTTTTTCCCTATTGAAACGAGCCACATTTGCGTACAAATGAAAATTTCCCAACCAAATAGAACGCAAGTTTTTGATCAACAAATCCACATCGCTAACCTTATTAAAACGCACAAAGGCAAAAGTTTTACCTTGTTTGGATAATTTTCAAGGGATGTACACATCCAGTACTGTTCCATATTGTGCACACATATTCCAGAGTTCCTTTTGCAGAAAGTTTGGCAGGGAAATTCGTAAGGAATATGTTATAAGAAAGTCTTTCCAATAGCGAGACATTCGAAACCTTAGAGCCACCATGATCAGTTGAAGCCATAGCCAAAGAAAAAAAGGATAACCACACCAAAACCCTAAAAATGAAAAGGAACCCTAAAACAGATCCCAAAGCAAAGCAAAACCTCGAAAAGAAACAAACCCTAAAAAAAGAAAACACTAAAAAAGATCTGTATATGTGGTTATACGTTTTGATTTTCTATGATGTGAATAAGTTAATATCAATGTTTTTGATTTCTTAAGTCTTAGTATGTGGTTTTTCTAACTTCCAAATTTCAAGAAATGGATTTTGTAGATTTTGTTGTTGGATCAGGCTTGGGTTCAGGCTCCGAAAGACCAGGTGAGTTCAAAATGGATGTATGCTCGATAAAATTGATTTTTTTCTATTTCATGTAATGTGTTGATGTGTGCATTTTGTTTTGTATCATTTAGTTCCTTGCTATTGTATTTTTGTCTTTTTTGTTGTGGGTGGGTGATGTGGTGTTGTTTCTCGGCAGAAATTTGTTATTAAATATTTGTTCTTTCATGTACGCATTACAATTTGATAGCGAGATGATACTTGAGATAATACTTACATACTCGGTGAACAAACCTTTACGTTTCTAATAAGCATTTGGGTTAAACAATTTATTTCTTTAACTTATTGCAACATGTTTTTGTGGTAATTTCAGTTTGTAGATTAACGCGCACATTGTTTTGTATAATTTTGTGCCCTTTTAGTCTTTGGGTTGTAGCTCTATAATGTAATGTTGTTTGTTGGCAACTATTCCTTCGTAAATCTTTGTTCTTTATTTTTGCAGGAGAACGTGACACCGACAAGATACTCAAAACAGTGCTTATATATTGTCGATGAGCAAAGATTTCCATTTCTAAGAAGCATTTCTTTGAACTCTAATATGTGCTTATGGTTGTTGGTTGTGCACCTTTATTATAATATGTATTTTTAAGCGCTCTATAATATACTTTAAAGTCTCTTATGTGGTTCCGTATGTAGTCGTATTTGTCAATCTTATATGTCGCGTATAAATGTTGACTATTTTTAAATCTTTATTTATTCGTAAATGTAGGAGAAACTAACACCGGCATGATATTTAAAACGATACTTACATACTCGGTAAACAAAGTTTTCATTTCGTAAATTTTTTATTTGAATAGGTTACTTGTCGATCGTACTGGCCGACTGTTGTTTTGGCGGTGGTTTTGGTTTACGAATTAATGCACACGTTGTTTTGTAATTTGTTATTAGTTATTAAATCTTTGTTCTTTTATATATATATAAGAGAAAATGACACCGAGAAGATACTTGAGAGAAGACTTACGTAATCGGTGAGTAAAGCTTTCCCTTTTTTATAAGCATTTGTTTAAGTTTTTATATGTGTTCATGGGTGTTAATTGTATACATTTCCAATAATATGTGGTTTTAAGTGCTTTGTAATATCTTTTACAGTCTACATGTGGTTATAGTTTTTGATTTATACGATGTGTGAAAGTTGAAGTTGCAGGATCTAATTTGTGTGGTTATAGTTTCTGATTTTATATGATGTGTGTAAGTTGAGGCCGTGGAGTGGTGGGTTGTCATTTTGTGATTTGTAAAATAAATGCTTTATGTTATTATTTGAAATATGATATGTTGTTGTATTTGTTGATTTTATATGTTGCATATAAGTTTTAGTTGTAAGTTCTCATTACTGAATAAGAATTGTCAATTTTATATACTGTATATAGTTTGCGTTTGCGTTTGTGTTTGTGTGAGTTTTTAAATGGGTTTTTTTGTTTGCGGGTTAAAGGAAGGAAAAGGAAAAGGAAGAAATGGGTTCCTTGTATTCTTGTGTGTTGTTTACACACATTGCCTCAAATGAATGACTAATCCCTTGTTTGATGTTTGCTTGCAATTGCCATATTTTCTCTACTTGCTACATGTTAGAAATATTTGTATTGTTCTAACTCGTTTTTGTAGCCAAGAAACCATAGCTCGATTCCTTGGTGCCCTCGAACGAGGGGGAGCACACATCAAGGGGGAGCATTTGTTCCGTCGATTTTACTAGCAATTCTCGACGATGCCTTTTTGATTCTACAAAAAGGGAGAGAAATGACATAAAACTCACTAAATACTTGTTTAAAAATAATTTTACATTTAATGAGTTTAAATTTTGTAATCATCAAAAAGGGAGAGATTGTTGATAAAATATAATGCCTAAAAACATTAATAATATTTTTTCACATCTTTACGTTTTGATAATCACAAAATATAAAAACGTTCAACGTAAAATTAAACGTAAACAAGTATTTAGTAGTAAATTCTCATTTCAACAATTACATCACTTAAAGGTATGAATAAATAAATGCTTAATGGATTTTATGATCAAAGGAAATTTTTATTCAACCTCAAACTTTTATAAAATGGATCTTAAGATCCCGATCCGATCTTACGATCTCGATCTTTCAATCTTGAAAAGACGAAAATGATCCCGCGATAGGATCCCCGCACATTAAAATCTTACAAAAAATCAAAACTAGGTTTAAGTTAATAAATAAAATGTGTATTGTTTTTTAAATTAAAAATAAAAAGGACCCAACGGAACGTTATTGATTTCTTTTTTGCTGTGAGGGTGTTTTAGTTATGGGTGTTAGATGGAGGATGTTGAGGTGGGGGCACTGGACTGGCGTACCAACGGCATGCCGTTGGTACCTAGTATTAAGACCCGAACCCTAAGTTGAGTGATTTTTTCCATTTCCATATGGTATATCATGTATACCATAGTTGAGAGATGAAATATCCAAACACTTATTAATGTTAGGTGCCTAGTCTATACCTCCGTGATGACAATGTTCACAATGTGCAATACGAAACGGAGTTTTACCCTGAGTTCATATTATATTTAATGCTAATGCCCTAAACTATGCTAATTCTAAGTAAAAACTTAATTTTCTTGAGGACAACCAAATCTAGTGATAGGGAATTGATGATGTGAGTCAAAAGTTGTTCCTATTTTTTAAGGGTCCATTTCGCCTTTACAATCATGCACATTGTATCTTTTATAGTCGTAAACCACTTTTTTGGACTTTTAGGTTTTTTGGAATGAATTTGATGGAAACGACAAGCTGGTGAGATCATTTTGGACGAAGAATGAAATAAAAAGCAAACTTTAGGATTGTGACCGGGAATGATTGACGCTAGAGAATGAGGTGTATTTTTAGTACACTTTTTCGGAGTCCCTTTAACCCCAATAATCACAGCCAAAATGCTTACAAAAATATGCTTTAATCGTTTTCTTTTATGCATTTTTCGCACTTGGAAGAATTTGGAGGAATAACACTGACTTGCGCTCTACATTTTAGAAGAAACGGGACAAGAGTGCAACTTTACACAACGAAGGCTTGAAGAATTGCTTACAAAAGGTGGAGACGGCATCAGGATTACTTGCGACTGGCCGGTCAGAGATGAAAAAATTCAAGCGACAGGACCGCGTCAGCAGAATGAGACGGTCGTCTGACACAGCCGTCAAAACTGAAACCCTGGGAGGATATCTCACGTGGCGACAGATTAAGATTACTTTGCGACGCCGTCTGCGGTTCCTTTTCTTATAATGTACAGACTCAATTTAGGTTTTTCTATAGCATATTAAGGAGTGTAGTTCGGTATAAAAGAATGACTTGTAGCTGACTTGGGAGTATTTTTAGGGTTTTCCTATACCCCCCCTATCCCCTTTTATACCTCCTGTTTGACCATGACAATCACTTCACTCACCATTGTACACAAGAAAGAGATAAGAGATAAAAAAAAGTTAGAAAGAAGTTACAGATAGAAGTGTCACGAACTAGAGCGCGCTAATGGTTGTATTCTTGCAAAATGTGTGTTGTAACAAATGAAACCAACACACCTCTCCCACACTTAGAGAGGGTATATAACACAATATGGGGCCGCCCTCTGTATTAGGCTTACATGGTGCCGGTGAGGTTTCCAATGGGTCGGGCTCGGGATTTGGTGTTTGGGCTTAAGCCCGCAACCATACATAATAATTCACTACGAGCCCCGTACCCTTTCTAGCCTATTGACCCGTAAATATAAGAAAATACCGAGAATCTTAGTTTGACTTAATATTTTGAGGGCTAACAATCTCTCCCCTAAGCTTGGTTTCTTAGAGAATTCCAAGCTTATACTGTTAGACTTGGTATCTTGAGGCCTAACACTCTTCCTCTCGATGTAGGTCAATGAGATTGACTTTCATTGAGTTATCTTAAGTCCTTTGGTTTTGGTCTTTATTTTTGTTTGCAGACTTGTTCCTTCATTGCTGTGTGATCCTTTGATCGTTACCTTTGTCATTGTCTGTTTGACTTTTGTCTTTTGATTCCGGAGATCTTTAAAATTTTTTCCTTGTTTGTCTTTATCGTCTTCTTTCTTCCATCGTACGATCTTGTATCTTGACCACATGCTCTACTTTTAGCATCTTCTTGAAAAGCCTCCTTTAATAATTCTCCCCCCGAAGGCTTGGGTTTTAAAGAAGGAGGGATCTAAATATCAAGTTTGTAGAAGTCTTTGTCTTTTAATTCTTGAGCTTTCTTGATTCTTGTATCTTGATACTTATAGTAAGTCTTTGTAGTTTGAGCATAAGCATGTGGTAATGAATCCGACTTCAGCTGGAATGAGGCTGCAACACCGTCGTTTGTACCTGCATTTAATTGTTAGTGATAAACAGCGAAGATTTGGAACGAATATGCTTTGTCATCATCGGTTCGGTTGCATTAACCTCCGGTTTCTGTGATACCATTTTATAGTGTAAATAATGTACCTGTAATCAAGGTTATGTTCCATTTGGAGAACCTCCTAGACAGGGTTTCCCTCTCAAAGTGGTTAGATCCTCCTAATGCATATGATTATGATTCATTGTACTTTCTTGTTACTCAATACGGTCGGTGAATACGTCACAAAGCAGACCACACGATATGAGTGAATCAGATAGTTACGATTTCTGATTGAGTCGGACCAATTCATTTAATGACCGAATCGATATCCAGTTGACTCAAGCTTAGACTCATATAACTCTGGCGAAGTTCACCCTACCACAGAGCTGTTTGAGGATATTGACTCTATGGAAGGATTTTTTCCAATCGCACTTGTGAATACTAAAGAGCATCACCAGAATGTTCTAAAAAATCCCAAGGATATGCGTAGTGCCACTTGTTAACTGCTTGTGACTTATTAGTGTGCAACAAGTGTTTTCTTCATGAAATGTGTCCTCATAAGATTATTTTTATTTGATTTTCTCTTGGCTCTAGACCTTTCGATTAGTGTTTTGGTTATTAGTATCCGGAGGCTCGAGCAGACTTCACCTTTTTCAATATTCCTAACTCGGAGTGAGAAAGTCAATAGAAGTCGTGTGTATCTCCGTGACAAATGAGAGAACACTGTTATCTTTTGAGAGAAACTTGCATGGCTGCAAGGAGTTGTGCATGGCATCACGGTCCCAATGTCTTGTCTTCAAACCAAAAATTCATCTTTGTGAATCTGACAGATTATGTATTGACCCACGGTTTTTCCTGCCTAAAGTGTGTGGAGGGATGCTTTAATTTTCACCCTTACTCTATACATTTAATTTTTTCATCTTCAACCCCTTCAATGCTTACCAAGACGTCATTACTAACACCTTGTTGTGATTGTTCCAGTGTTAGCTCAACCTTAGTTGGCATTATTCCCTTATACTCATTCATCTCCAATCATACCTAAGCTGCTATTTCTAACAATGGAGTGTCCTTGGGTAGATCCCTCCGGTTCTGGTTGGATCATAGGATTAATACCTAACCTAACCACCTTATGACTTCAGAATCATCGTGAATTAAGATGTTGGGTTATAGATCGTAACCATAAAACCTTTTTCGTAGATTACAAAGCACTTTGAGTCATTTAGATTACTTATTATTTTCAAGATCACATTTTAATTACATTTCTCCCCTTTTTGTTGAATACTAATGCATTAGTCTTTGAAATACCCTGTGATTAAAAATCTGTCATGAAAAATTCTAGGGGAGAAAATATATCAGCATGAATTATGTGAAACTTTTTATTTCTTCTTGCTCCCCCTCAATTTTACATATGTTTGACACCAAAAAAATGATACCAAGTTGAAATTAAATATAAAATTGAGGGTTGAGACAGTGTTGAGCACACAACATTTCAAAGCTAGGATTAAGGAATTGTCAATGAAGAATTCTGAAAATTGTGCTCATACACTATTTCATCTTAACAACATACAATTTATTGAGTAGTCATTATATTACGGAGTTGTTATTAAGAGACTTTTTATAATGTTTTGAATACATAAAAATTATCATGTGATGATGTATCCAAAAACATTAAAACTTTGTTTTTCGAAAAACTCCCCCTCAAAAATAGAACCAATTGTAATATTGTCGTCTTTAAAAGCTTTGTGAGTGATGAGTTGTTTAACAAAACATTTTGACAGATTTTGAATATGCATTTAAAAATTCTTGAATAATTTGTGTTCAACTCTTTGAAAAACATATGTTAGAAGACTTCTCTTCTAACTCTAAGGGTAAATGCACTTATGCGTACACTATCATTTTCTTGAGCTCAAAACTTTGGATGTCTTGTTTAAACTGCTCAAGACCGAGAGGATTGACCTTCTCGTTCTTAGGATAAGTTACCTTTATAGATAAACTTTCCTTTATTTGAAGTCCGAGTTATGTACGGATTTGCACAAAAGCCATAAAGAAAAATTAGGAATGACATGTTTTGAAAGCATTTGAACTCTTGCTTGAACTTCATTTACACCCCGTTGTAATGTTAATCGACATTTTCAAGGTACTTAAATTGTTAGTCGATTCAAGAGCATGTCGAGAAGATTATTATTGGTATTTTTTGAAATTTTTTGATTTATATGTTTTTATAGATTTTATAGTTTTTCTATTTCTTTTTGTTGGTTTATTTTATATTTTTGTAATTTTTTTTCAAAAATATTTAAAATCAAAATAAAGAGAAAAAAAATAAAGAGAAAAATAAAAATATTTACAAATCAATGTTTGATAAATCAAGCAGATTCGTTTGCCAGAACCTCCAGTTCTTCGGTAGTCAAACATCTCATACCGAGTCGTCTGATGAGATATTTAAACCTATCTTCGGGTAAGGCTTTAGTAAACAGCTTAGCTAACTGGTATTCAGTTTCGACAAAGAATAATTCAACAATACCCTTTTCAACCTGTTCCTTTATGAAGTGATATCTGACATCGATGTACTTGGTACGGGAATGCTAGACTGGATTGCACGAGATGGCTATGGCTGCCTTTGAGTTACAATACATAGGTATTTTATCAAAGTGAAAGCCATAATCTGTGAGTTGAGTTCTCAACCATAGAAATTAAGCGCAGCACGCAGATAGAGACACATACTCGACTTCTGCTAAAGATATTGAAGTACAGTCCTGCTTCTTTGATGACCAGCCGACTAGCTTATCACCATCTAGAAATTGTATACTACTAGATGTGCTTTTATGTGTATCAATACAGCCTGCATGATCTGAATCTGAAAAGCAGTTAGATTAAAGCCGGTATCCTTCGGATACCAGATTCCTATGTTAATGGTATTCTTAAGGTACCTAAAGATCCGTTTAACCTCCCTGAGGTATTTTTTAGTTGGTCTCGCTTGATAACGAGCACAATAACATGTTGCATGTAGAATATCCAGTCTACTTGCTGTTAAGTAACCATTGGAGTACCAACGCTTTCACATGAGGTCATACTATGCTTTTTAAGTATCTCTAGAGCATAGTTAGCTTGGTTTATAAAGATACCATGTAGGGATTGGTGGATCTGAATTCCTAAAAAGAATTTTAGTTCCCCCATCATAGACATTTCAAACTTGTTGTGCATTAATTTTTCAAACATTTTGGAAAGTTTTGGGTTTGTAGAACCAAAAATAATGTCATCAACGTAATTTGCACAAGCAATATGTCTTCCCCTTTTTTAGTAATGAACAAAGTTGGATCAATGGAACCTTTGGAGAACCCTTTGGATACCAGAAAGTTGAAGAGTTCATCGTACCATGCCCTTGGAGCTTGCTTGAGTCCATATAATGCCTTCTTTAGATGATAGACTTTGTCAGGATGATGTGGGTCTACGAATCAATCTAGCTGCTTGACGTACACTTATTCCTTTAGAGGACCGTTAAGAAATGTTGTCTTGACGTCCATTTGGTATACTAGAAATGATTTGTGTGCAGCATACGCAACGAATAACCAGACAACTTCCAATCAAGCAACTGGTGCAAATGACTCTTCAAAATCAATGCCTTCCTGCTGACCATGTCCCTTTGCTACAAAGACGAGCTTTGTTGCGAATTACAATATTATTAGAGAATGCGTCGAAAGAGAAGACATACAAGTCGAATTCGTAAGTGGAGAATACCAGAAAGCAAACATACTCACAAAGGCACTCTCGAAGATCAAATTCTTAACCATGAGATAGCTCATAGGACCTAAAAGATCTAAGCACAGCGCTTATATAAGGAGAAAAAATTAGGGTCAAATCGGGTCAAACCCAACCCAATGGGTAATCATACCCGCTGTCAAATATGGCAGTTATAGAAAAGCGGTTACATAACCGTTTTACAGTTATTTCACCAAGGGATGCGTCAATTCATTCGTACCCCTTCATTTCTATAAATAGACTCGTATAAAAAAAATACTTTAAAGATGATGACAGATTAAGTTTAATTAAACTTTGTATTTTGGTATATATTTGATTAAAAAGGTTAGATAATTCGATCCAACAGGTTTAACAAATGGTTAAGATATCTTGCGGGTTATCTAGGCTAGCGGTTTAAGAACTTGAGGATTAAAAAGCTGAATAGCACTGAAGTATTGCCTGCATGTGATTCATACTACATGCATATAAGAAAACATTCGTACTACTTGATGTTCAACT
The DNA here is from genome assembly GCA_026074375.1 of Tanacetum coccineum. Lineage (NCBI taxonomy): Eukaryota > Viridiplantae > Streptophyta > Magnoliopsida > Asterales > Asteraceae > Tanacetum > Tanacetum coccineum. The sequence goes on along the minus strand of BQNB010037254.1, from coordinate 16,138 downwards.
TCATAAAAAAGGGTTAAAAAGGAAGTTTGTGTAACAAGTGTATTAAAAATGTGTCTAGCTCATGAGACTGACCCGAATTCGATTCTTCTTAAAACAATTTTTTTATAAATAACCTTTTATATCCTTTTATTGCAAAATAATAAGATTTTGTGTAAAATTCAAACAAGTAACAGTTGTTAACGGGTGTCAAGTGATAAAGCATTCATAGATATTTCTTGTTTTTAATTTCTTTTAACGGTAATTTACTTGGCACTCGAAGATATCATTCTATGTTATGTGCCATCATCACATGTCCATCGGCTCACAATGAAAAAAAAAAATTACAAAACGGACCCACAACTTTTAATTTTACCGGCTCATTCAGAAAAAAAATTATTCACGGAAAGATTTTCGAGTTGCGAACAAAACGAGCCTAATATTGCAATGCTTCTGAAATACGCCCGATCTTATAAAAAATGTTCATGTTTAATATAAATAGAAAAAAACTTACAAATCGTACCCTCAACTTTTAACTATTCACGACTTTTTTTTATATAATAAACTTTATTTATTACATATATAATGCATATCCGCCAATTCATTCAGTTATACAATAATACAATTACCATGATGACGACGCCGTTTTAGGAGGTGGGCTCCCGCAAGTTCTTGGGCTGCCGGTTGGGCCGGCCCAAAAGTTTTTTTTACTTAATAATCCACCGGCCCACAATGAAAAAAAACTTTATAAAACGGACCCACAACTTTTAACTTTACCGGCTCATTCAGATAAAAAAATATCCGCGGAAAGATTTTCGAGTTGCGAACAAAACAAGCCCAATATTGCAATGCTTCTGAAATACGCACGATCTTATAAAAAATGTTCATGTTTAATATAAATAGGAAAAAGAAACTTACAAATCGCACCCTCAACTTTTAACTATTCAAGACTTTTTTTATATAATAAACTTTATTTATTACATATATAAAACATATCCACCAATTCATTCAGATAAAAAAATACACGCGGAAATATCTTCGAATTGCGAACAAAATGAGCTCAATATTGCAATGCTTCTGACATACGTAGATCTGTTCCAAAGTAAAAAAAAAACCACCGGCCCAAAATGGATAAAAAAATTACAAAACGGACCCTCAACTTTTAACTATTTACGACTTCTTATATAATATAATTTATTTATCAAATATATAACACATATCTACCGATTCGTTTAGATAAGAAAATACCCGCGGAAAAATTTTCGAATTGCGAACAAAACGAGCCAAATATTGCAATGCTTCTGGAATACGCACGCTTTTATAAAAAATGTCAAAAATGTTTGGATCCTTACTCGGGCTCCTTTTAGCGCATGTGGTCCGCCCAAATGGTAAATCTATAATATATATGGATAAAAAGTACTCAACCTATTATTCTTTGTTACAATAACGATTGTATACCAAAAAAATTATTAACACATACCAAAATACCGAAACCACACTATTATCGAAGCTAAATATCTTTCGACATTAGGTTAGCCCCGCCGCAACGCGCGAATAATATGTCGACTCGTTTAGACACAAAACAACGAGTCTCGTGTTCCTAATTGATGTATATTTTTTTAAATATAGAAAACAGGTACAACACTGTTATGCTTAGAGTATCTCCGATAAGAGTGAAAGGTATCATGAAGAGATATATCTCTTTATTTAGGCCTCACAGGCTGCCACATCAGTATCTCACTCTCACTCAAAAATATTCATTCACTCATAACACACTCCTATCTCCTCACTTTAGTCCCACCACTCACCATTTTATTTTATTTTTAATTTTTTTCACACAAACATAATTAATTTCATTAAAATTAAAAATACAAAATACAATACCATAAAAATAAAACATTGCGAAATTTAAAACTAATGCGAAAATTAAAAAAATACATCAAATTATAAATAAACTAATCTTGCTGTTGAAGTTGTTGATGTTGTTGACAAATCCACAAATCATATGAAGCAACGACCTCAAGCATTATAGTTGGGTACTTTTTATCACCTCTAGCAAATTGCCCATGCCATAATTTTGGGCAATTTTTCTATTCCCAGTGCATACAATCAATGCTTTCAAGCATTTCCGAAAAACCATGAATACTATTGTGTGCGGTGTATAAGTTTTGAATGTCATTGAAGTGAGATTTTCATAAATACTCGGGCATAAACAGTTGGATAACGCACATAGTAAAAAAATCTAGACAATCGTGTGCGCAATGGTTACCCATTTGTAAATACTCATCTAATGCATCAGGTGTTATGTCGTATGCCAATTGGCGTATGGCGCATGTGCATTTCATCATAACACTAAAACATGGTAGACCCGTAGCATCGGGTCGGACTCTAAAGAAATCAAAATGCGGAGGAAGAGGATGGTGAGTTTGAATGTAATTTTCAATACGTGAGACTATTTCTAAAAATAGTTTACGGCTCATACGATACCGTTTTCGAAAATAATACAACGAATATTTTGGGTTAGGACCAAAATAGTCCGCCATCAAACGTTCTTCCACATCTAAACGTTCCCGGTAGATATAGTTTCGGTGGTGCACCCGTTCTGCTGCTTCTTCTTGTTCTTGCTCTGACTGAACTTCTTGCATAATCATCTCAAGATCATCAATATCATCAAGATCGGACAAACCACCACCACTTGAATCACTCATCATGTTTATTGGTTTTAAGATGTAGTGTTTTGAAAGAGTAGTTGTGTAAAATTTGATAAAATGAGGTAGTATTTATAGTCTAAAAGTGGGTATAAATTTAAAAAAAATATTTTTTAATAAAATGCAACGGATATAATTTTTCAAACCAAACCAACAGCTATTTTCCGCTTGTCTTTATTTGACTCGTCTGCACGACGAGATATCAACAAATTAGAAGTGGCGAGGCCACTTGGTATGGTGGCGAGCTCCCTGGCGAAACCACGTCGGATGTGGCGAGGGTGGCTCGTTGCCATACCTCTTGCTCTAATCATGTTGAAAAATGGTTGAGAATAAAATCCAGGAGCGAAAAAGGAGTAACGTTTATCCCATAAAATGAAGGTTCGAGTCTTGCATACTATCTATTTGGATGTCACTGTGAGCTCGAATCACATACAACTAAGGCTACTCACTACAACAAGGTCGACCGACTCGGTCGACGTCGGTCGGCCTTGTAGTGCCACTGTTGGTCGCCGAGAGGTCGTGGTCAAACTCGTTCGTCTCACCGATCGATAGTCGGGCATATTATAATGTTTTATTTTCATTAAATATAAAAAATAACTTTTAAAATTTAAGCACTTTAACATTATAAATACTCACCCATTTTACCATTTTATACACAGTTTTTATATACACTTTCATCAACTTTTTAAATGCTTGTTCGGTTTTGCATACCGACGATGAAGTCGAAGCTATTGGTCTCATAAAACCAAATTGGCGAAGATTATGGAGTTCGTCATAAGCAATTCTGAATTTTACAGCCTACTGCAATTAGACAATAATGTGTTAATTAAGTTTTGTTATTTAAAATTCAGTATTTATATTTTCAAATTTTAAATTCCAACGACTACTATTCTCTTATAAATACCTACCATCATTCATTTTCTCACACAACTTCTTATCCAACTCTCTCAAATGGATTCCAATATTAATAACGAAAATGATCAGTGGGAACTGATTCTTGACATAGATGATTTCGATCTCCGATTAACACCCGTTCTGCGTCCCTCTAGCAGCACACGTGTTGAAACATCACACTCAACTCAAAATTCAGTTAGGATAATACTCGGTCCTGCGGGTATTCTTCAAGCAGCCAAGCTGCTTAAACAAAGGGATATGCTACTTGGTTTGAATGGGGCTGTAATGTCAACACAAGAATATATGAAGAAAGTTGTTGAGGATGTCGGTGAGGATGATGATTTTAAGAGTGGGTCGTGGGTTAGCGCCATTGACTATGTGAATACTAATGGTGGCACTGTGAGTGGGTGTTTAGGAGACATCAAGAACTTTCTCAAGAATGGAAACCTTGACCAAGTTGTTGCAATAGTCAAGTCTTGTTCTCCGAATGTGATTGGCGATCTGACAGTGACTATGAAAGATCTCTCAGGTACAATACCTGGAACAATACATCACAAAGTCATTGGTGAGGGTGGTTATGGAAATGATATTACTGTAGGAGCTGCTTTGATACTTGCTAATGTTTCAGTTTTTTCTTCTAAACCATCAATGCATTACCTTAACATTACAAAGAGAAACGTGGTTAATGTTTTCTGTAAGGATACGGTTCCTGGAAGTGGCAGTGGCTAATGCATTAGCCTAACATTATTTTATGTAATGTTTTTTATTATTGTGTAATGTTTATTTTATTTTATTATGTAATATTTTTTATTATTAATGAAATTTAATTTTTGTTTAAAAAAATTTAAAAAAAAAATAAAAGTCGTCTTATAGTGGCAAAAAGTCGCCTGTAATCGCCGGAGAGAGAAAGCTGATGTGGCAGGATAAAATGTACGTCGCTGGTGGTCCTTATAGTGGTAGCCTAACTTGCCGTTAAAAAAAACAATTAATGCATTTGAGTCAAATATCATAAATGATTTATTTGATCCATATGTTGAAACGAGCCGGAATTTATCTCGCGCGTTGCGGCCGGGACTAATTTGTTATTGCGACGTATTGGTGAAGCAACATTTTTATTAGAATCAGCAAAACATTGGTAAATGACAATGTAGTTAATTCACGTTGAGATTCCTGGCAAACGTTAAGGATAAATAAATTTTATCATATTAAAAAAATCGTAAACAGTTAAAAGTTAAGAGTACGTTTTGTAATTTATTTTTTTTACTTTTGGGCCATGCTATTTGTTTTGTGGTGCAGTTTTTGGGCCGGATGTTTTGTTGATGGGCTAAGCTGATGGGATAAGCAGAAAAAGACGAAATAACATTTTTATCATATAAAAAAATCGCAAATAGTTAAAAGTTAAGGGTACGTCTTGTAATTTTTTTTTACTTTTGGGCCATGTTATTTGTTTTATGGTGTAGTTTTTTGGGCCGAATGTTTTGTTGATGGGCTAAGCAGAAAAAGACGAAATAGCGTTTTGATGATTAGTAAGTCGTATAATTGCTCAACTTATTAATTAAGCGATTAACAAGTTGATATGTATGTGATGAGAATAGGTTGATATTCAAAAATAAATATTTTTTTAGCACTAGAAGAAAAGGTTGAAGAATAACTTGAAAATGTCTAAGTGCATGCTCGTATACTTGATATGGACTCGCGAGTCATCAACATGCCAAGAAAATAAGGACGAAACAAGGAGTCATACGCTGTCATGAGACCCCGATAAAATTTTGTTTCGTAAAGTTAAAATACACGGTCTCAAAGTGAACTTAGTCTTCATTAAGCTCAATCATTTAACCCGAAAATCGTACATTTTTGTTAGTTTTTTTTCATATACTACATTTAATAAAATTGTGCCACCAGTCACTTTTAGCTCTTGTTCCGTTTTTGCAAGAAAAGTATATGCACGTATCCAGAAAGGTAACTAGATTCTCAAAGTTATTGTCTCTCAAAGTGTTTATGGTGGTGCCACAGTTTCGGTTTGGGTCGGTTTTTGGCTAAAATCGAAACCGAACCGAAATATTCGGTTTTGATAAAACCAATAACCGAAACCGTTCGGTTTTTGCGGTTCGGTTTTTTCGGTTTTCTCGGTTTTTTGCGTTCTATTTTCCGTTTTTTTTCGGTTTCTCAAACCATTTATATTTGGAATGTAGGTTAATTTATAATAATAAACTTGTTTTACAGAGAAAATTATTTATGTTTTATAAAAAAAAAATTATACATAGTCAATCTTCATTATGTAATCACAAAAACACAATCAATAATATATATCTTTGTTATTTTACAGATATTGTATGTGATGAGAATAGGTTGATATTCAAAAATAAATATTTTTTTAGCACTAGAAGAAAAGGTTGAAGAATAACTTGAAAATGTCTAAGTACATGCTCGTATACTTGATATGGACTCGCGAGTCATCAACATGCCAAGATAATAAGGACGAAACAAGGAGTCATACGCTGCCATGAGACCCCGATAAAATTTTGTTTCGTAAATTTAAAATACAGTCTCAAAGTGAACTTAGTCTTCATTAAGCTCAATCATTTAACCCGAAAATCGTACATTTTTGTTAGTTTTTTTCATATACTACATTTAATAAAATCGTGCCCCTAGTCACTTTTAGCTCTTGTTCCGTTTCTGCAAGAAAAGTATATGCACGTATCCAGAAAGGTAACTAGATTCTCAAAGTTATTGTCTCTCAAAGTGTTTATGGTGTAGGTAGATATTTCTAACAAGCATAGCGAAGTCATAAGCAAGCAACGAGGTGACCTTCTGTTGTTTTCAAAGAGAAAAATATGTTTGGTGTATAACACCTCGTGTTTTAGGGTCATTTACGACGTCATTTATTTCACTGTTTATTTTTAGTCTTGTACGCGTTTGCTTTTAATTTTAAGTATTAAGTTAAATCGCGTAAACTAAAAATGATCATTCAACGTAAACGGGCATCAAACAATTAAATGTTTACGTCAAGCAAGTGTTAGATAATTATTTGGAGTATAATTATTAACTTTGCACCTTTTATTTTTATTGGTTACGTAAAGTATTTACGTTCCGCGATAAAATACATTTGGGCATACCCGGAACCACCAAAACTTATCTACGCTTTAACAAATACCCATTTTTATATCCAATGCTCAAAGTTTTATAAAAATTCACCTATGTTATCCATGTGAGCTGAATTGTACATAAAATAAATAAACCAAACCATACAATGTACAAGTATTACATTTATATTCAACCTTTACAACTACAAGTAATCAAAGTTTTAGGGGTTGTCCCTATTTATAATCTGTCGATTTATAAAGCTCCAAAACGTGTGCTTCATGATATGGAGATGCTTCGCATTAAGTTTTTCAATGGAGGCGATTCTCAGGATAGTAGAATTTCGTGGGTTGCGTGGGAGAAGGTGCTTTCTTCTAAGAAAAATGGAGGTTTGGGGGTATCGAGTTTCTTTGCATTGAACCGTGCACTTCTTGTCAAATGGTTGTGGCGGTTCCTTTCTCAATACAATTCTCTTTTGTCCTATGTTATTCGAGCCATTCATGGACCTCGGTTGGAGCTTCATTCGTATTCTACTCAATCTGTTTGGGGCGTCATCCTGCGTGAAGTCCAGCTCCTTGCTTCGGAAGGCTTCGATTTTCTTTCTCGGTGCAAGATTCGTGTTGGGGATGGGGTCAATACCAGGTTCTGGTTAGACACCTGGATCCTTGATGTTCCTCTGTCTATTCGCTGTCCTCGTTTGTACGCCTTAGAATCTGATAAGCAGATTAAGGTCGCGGCTAAGTTTGGTGATTCCTCGCTTGCTGATTCTTTTCGAAGGCAAGTTAGGGACGGAGTTAAAGCTTCTCAGTGGACCGAGTTACTTTCTTTGACAGGTTCGGTCTCCCTCTCTTCTTCTTCAGATAGGTGGATTTGTGATTGCAATGGTGAAGGCGTCTTTCATGTTAAAGATATCCGATCTGCTTTAGATGACCATTTTCTTCCTTCCGCGGACGTGGCTACCAGATGGGTGAAGTTTGTGCCTATCAAAGTTAATATATTTGCTTGGAGAGCTAGGCTCAATCGTCTCCCGACTCGTGGTAATAAGCTAGCTAGAGGGGTTTCATTGGATTCTTCCTTATGCCCTATTTGTACTGAGTTGGAAGAAGACTCCGGTCATTTGTTTTTTTCATGTGACCTAGGCAAATGCACCCTTCAATGTATTTTCTGATGGTGGAATCTTCAATGGGAAGAGGTTTCTTCATTTGTAGATTGGTATTCTTGGTTCAGTTCTATCAGGTTGCCGATCAAGCTCAAGACCATTCTGGAAGGCGTTTTCTATACTTCATGGTGGCATATCTGGTCATTCCGAAACCGTTTAATTTTTGATTCTTCTCTTCCAAGGCGATCTGTGCTCTTCGACGATATTGTTTCTTCTTCTTTTACCTGGTGGGTTAATAGGATTTCTAGTTCTTTTACTTGGGAGTATTGGCTTAAGAATCCTTATTTGATTTCGTTGTAATATTTTTTCTAGCTTCTTGCTAGTTCCTAATAAAGTTGTTGTTCAAAAAAAATGCTTGATATTTCCATAAAGTAGCCAAGACACCAACTAGTACTCTTCCCCTCCTAATATTTCGGTGCAAAAGTGCTCCCGAGGGGACATTTAGCACAAAAAAACCTTACCAAGTCATTTGTACAACATAAGCTCATTAAACTATAAGGACTTTCTTCTATCTTGACCATAAGACTTCCTTAAATCCCTCTCATTGTCCATTTGAATCTTGACCAGTTCTAATAGAAGTCTTGGACTAGTCTTAAAGTATATAAGGAAGCACACTAGTGAGAAGTAACACATACACTTCATTTACTTAAGAAAAACTTCACCAATTCTCTCTTCCTTATGCTTCAACCCACGACACACATTCAAAACCCATACACAATCCATAGTTTTTATTTTACCAAGCATACAAGTATTCCTACATCATATCTAAGGTATACCAAGAAGGTTTGAAGGCTTGGTTAAACATTTAAAAGGGTTAAGCAAAGAAAATGCAAGATTAGGGTTTACTTGGAATTAGGGTTTCTTTGTATTGGAAGCTTGAGTTTATCATCTAAACTAGGGTTTAGATCTTGTTGTTCATCATCATACATCATATTAAGGTTATCTAAAAACTTTAAACTCTTTACATTCATGATTTTATGTGTATATAATGGCTATATAGTTAATCACCATCTAAGAAACTTATTTACATGAAAAATGGATTTTTACTTGTGACCATGGTTTGATAAACTTTTACATATGTTATATGGATGATAATATCATGTGGTAATGGAAATAAAAGTATTGTACAAGTGAGGTTTATGCATAAAAAGTATATATAAACTAGTGGTTTAAAAAGTTACTTAATAAGTTCATAAGTAAAAGTGATATAAGGACTTGTTGATCTTGTTATCTTGGACAAATATTTAGACAAATCATGGACTAAGGACCTTAAGTATGTAAGACACGTGGAGTTAAGTGTTGTGATGGACTTGTAACAAAGTTACTAAACTAAAAAGTTACAAAAACAAGTTAAAACATATTTAAATTTATTTTATCATAAGGGTCTGATCAAATTCGAAAAATAATGTATTTATTTTATATTTTTATAAAATACTACATGTCATGAGGATTCCAACCATATAAAGAACTAAAAAAATCTGATTTATAACGAAGGAGATACGGCATTTGCAAGATACACGATAATAAACGCGTTTATAAAAGAAATTTTATAAAAACTCATTACAAAACACCTCTGATATAAAAGGAAGGATATTTTTCTCAGATAGTACATATTTTTAGGATTCCAAAACATTAAGAATCATAATTTTTGGATCAATAACGAAGGAGTTATGAATTTCGCAAGTTTACGATAATAAATACTTTTATAAAAATAATTTTATAAAAGTTATTGTTCACATCAGGTATTTTTATTTGGAAAACATCATTAGTTTGATAAAACTTTTATTTACGAAGATGTGCTCGAAAGAATCACTAAAACGGAGTTAAAACGAATAAAATACGACGTTTACGATAGCTAAATTTTTAAAAATAAATTTATAAAAATCCATGAACAGTAAAATACTGTTCTCCAGAGGACTCAAAATATGAAAATGTATTATTTTTATACATCATCTTAATACAAGAACGTGGACGTAAGGAACCTACAAAACGGGCTTAAAACGAGAAAGTTACGCCATTTTTACTAAAGAAATATTTATAAACGTTTTAACTTTATAAATATGATTTCAAAAATGCAATTAGATGGTGATGTAGATATATAGAATTATATATGGTATTAGTTAATCAAAGTGCTTAGTACTTATACGACCTATATTTAATTAGGTTGCATTCGGTCATTATTGTAACGCATTTTCTGTTATATTTGGATTATCATTCACTCGAGGTGAGTTTATAGCCCCACGTTTTACTTGTTTTTACATATACTTTACAACTTTTGGGGTGAGAACATTCTTGTTACCAAATCCATTTACCTGATTGGTTTGAATTTACTACATGTGCATTTACAATTCGTTTAACAAACCGGTCTACATACTCAATTACTTATTTTGGAATGATATACATTGCTTGTTTCATTTATTTTTAAAAACAAGGACATTACTTTACTTTTACCCAAATGATTACGGATTAGCTTAAGCGGATTGAACTGTGAATTACTCGGAGGGTAAGCGCGAATGTTATGAAATAGATCTATTCGGGTGTGACAGTCCCGTTTGGGTGATTAGCTATCACTGGAGACGAACGTTATAGCATGTCGGAACACAACATTTACACGAACATAAACACTTACAGTGCCTTGAATAAAGTGGCATATATATGAGTCTACGCAGCAGTTTCATGAACTTAGAGTAATCGTAATCATTGCTTTATACATATAGGAATATTTACGTTGCCTTAAATAAAGTGGCAATACATACTTTGAATAATGGTGGTCCAACACTCATACATAACGTTTTGGTGACTATTTGAGGATTTAAATGGTCATGCATACTTTACAACTCTTTGATTTACAACACTCAAACATAACGTTTTGGTGACTATTTGCGGATTTAAATGGTCATGGATACTTTACAACTCTTTGATTTCCAACATTTATACATACATTTTTGAGGAACATACAAGGATTGGAACGATCATACATACTTTACAAAACTGTGGTTCAACATTTATAATTACAAAAACATATGAACTCACCAACTTTATGTTGACACTTTTAAGCATGTTTTTCTCAGGTGAATTAGATTCTTGGCTTATGTGATGTGCATTGGAGTCTAAATAATTCAAGATTTCTTTTCAACGACACAGTTAGAGGTCGTTCTCTCATGACTTGAGCAATGGTATTATGAAGTAACGCTCCCAGAAACATACTCCGCTGCGACCCATTTTTGGGGGTGTTACAGATTGGTAATCAGAGCCAAGGTTATAGAGAACTAGGTTGCATTTTACCTAGACTATAATCGTTTTACAAACATTTCATCATACAAAAGGGTTTTAACGGGACATACACACACTGTTTGTTGCATTAGTTGGTCATACTAGATGCTTACATGATTCATATACGTATTTATATTATAGTACGTATATTACTATGAGGGTCTTGCTTATATATACAAAGATGTGTTTACATTCTTTCACACATACTCTACAATTATTTATATAAGGGTTATTTATATAAATACTAGAACATTTCTTAAGGAAAGGTAGTACTATAAGCTCATAGGTCCTAAACACTACCTAAACATTAAGCTATCAAATATGATATCTTACCATCATCCATTCATACCATGATGAATTCCATTTTGCCATGACACGTTTCCATCCCTGCCATGAGTGCATTATTCATTCACCAGGCACCATCTTACATCCATACTGCACGCATCTTGCATGGTTTCATATAAAGACGACTTATATAAACTTTTGCTCATGCAGGTTATGGATGCACCCACTATTCCTATCTTTGCTGAGGAGAACCTTAGGGACCCGATCGATATCAGGGTGGATATCATTCACCCAGAGCCTGTCGCTGCAATTGATTTTCCTACGACGGCCGTTGTGAGGACACAAGCCCAACACAGGGAGGCTATACGAGGCATTCTGGAGCATTTATTAGGAGTGCCCATATAGGAGGAGCTGACGGCTCTGAGATTTAGGGTAGACATTACTGAGGCAGAGAATGCTTCATTGCGTGCTAGAATTAAAACTTCAGAGGCAATCGAGAAGATTACTTGTAATCGTGAGAGGCAGGTATGTAATAAGATGGGGCAACAGTTGGCTGCGGTTCGGGAGTCCCAGCGTCAGGACCGAGAGAACTTCAAGAGGCTCTAAGAGTTAGTCACCAATCAGCTCAGACGTCAATCATAGATACCTTGTTTTAGGAATTATGTATTAGCTTGTATTAGAAGTTGTAGTTTCAAGAAAACCATGTAGTATCTTGAAGGGAAAACAATGAAACCCAATATATGTCAAATTATTGTATTATGAAAATTTCAACAATATTAACTTAGATTCCTTATTTACTCTTGCAAACTACTCTCATAAATATCATGAAATCATAACGCTATTTTGACGAAAATGAGCAATGCATCGTTAGTCCTCAATTATGCATAGCCTGGTCAACTATGTATAATTCAGGAAAGTACCATGCCGTGCTGAGAGTAGTCACTCTAAAAACTTCTTGTCAAGAAAACAATTTTCTACTTATATCAAGTTTTGTATGCGTATTCATAAAACGTATCTATCATAAGGAACCAAACTAACAATCATAATAACTAAGTAAACTCTCATACCACCTTATTTTATAAAGTCGACATCATTGTATATAAAATCCTATGTCCAAAAGTCAAGGCGCATCCCTAGTCACCCTAGGATGATCCCTAACAAGTTTATTCGTCATTAAGGAATATACCAATACACCATTTTCAACATCTACGTAATACCATAGAGCTTAGTAGTTACGACACCACCATAGATATAAATTCGTTATCATCCGGGGAAAGCAAATGTTGTTACTGATGCTTTGAGTAGGAAAGAGCGGATTAAGCCATTAAGAATTCAAGCCTTAGTTATGACTATTGGCTTGGACCTTCCTAAACAAATCTTGAATGCTTAGACTGAAGCACAGAATCCATAGAATCTCAAACACGAAGATGTAGGAGGTATGATCAGCAAGGATATACCAAAGGAGAAGTTAGAGATAAAGTGATGCTTAAGGTTTCGCCTTGGAAAGGAGTAGTATGTTTTGGCAAACGGGGGAAGTTAAACCCCAGATATGTTGGACCTTTCCAGGTGTTGGCTAAGGTTGGGGCCATTGCTTACAAGCTTGAGCTGCCTCAAGAGTTGAGCAAGGTTCACAATACATCTCATGTATCCAACTTTAAGAAGTGATATGCCGACGAACCATTAGCCGTTCTGTTGGATGGACTCCATATTGACGACAAGCTTCTTTTTGTCGAGGAACAAGTAGAAGTCAAGGATCGAGAAGTTAAACGGTTGAAACAAAGCCGTATTCCAAGTGTCAAGGTTCGATGGAACTCCATGAGAGGTCCTGAGTTTACATGGGAACGTAAGGATCAATTCAGGAAGAAATATCCACACCTCTTCACAAAAACCGCACCGTCGTCAAGTGTCGCGTCTTCAGCCTTGAGGACAAGGCTTATTTAACAGGGGAAGACTATAACACCCCGTGTTTTAGGGTCATTTACAACGTCATTTATTTCACTATTTATTTTTAGTCTTGTACGCGTTTGCTTTTAATTTTAAGTATTAAGTTAAATCGCGTAAACTAAAAATGATCATTCAATGTAAACGGGCATCAAACAATTAAATGTTTACGTCAAGCAAGTGTTAGATAATTATTTGGAGTATAATTATTAACTTTGCACCTTTTATTTTTATTGGTTACGTAAAGTGTTTACGTTTCGCGATAAAATACGTTTGGGCATACCCGGAACCACCAAAACTTATCTACGCTTCAACAAATACCCATTTTTATACCCAATGCTCAAAGTTTTATAAAAATTCACCTATGTTATCCATGTGAGCTGAATTGTACATAAAATAAATAAACCAAACCATATAATGTACAAGTATTACATTTATATTCAACCTTTACTACTATAAGTAATCAAATAATGCTAGATATTTCCATAAAGTAGCCAAGACACCAACTAGTACTCTTCCCCTCCCAATATTTTGGTGCAAAAGTGCTCCCTAGGGGACATTTAGCACACAAAAACCTTACCAAGTCCTTTGTATAACACAAGCTCATTAAACCATAAAGACTTTCTTCTATCTTGACCATAAGACTTCCTTAAATCCCTCCTATTGTCCCTTTGAATCTTGACCACTTCTAATAGAATTCTTGGACTAGTCTTAGGGTATATAAAGAAATACACTAGTGATAAGTAACACATACACTTCATTTACTTAAGAAAAACTTCACCAATTCTCTCTTCCTTATGCTTCAACCCACGACACACATTCAAAACCCATACACAATCCATAGTTTTTATTTTACCAAGCATACAAGTATTCCTACATCATATCTAAGGTATACCAAGAAGGTTTGAAGGCTTGGTTAAGCATTTAAAAAGGTTAAGCAAAGAAAATGCAAGATTAGGGTTTAATTGGAATTAGGGTTTATTTGTATTGGAAGCTTGGGTTTATCATCTAAACTAGGGTTTAGATCTTGTTGTTCATCATCATACATCATATTAAGGTTATCTAAAAATTTTAAACTCTTTACATTCATGATTTTATGTGTATATAATGGCTATATAGTTAATCACCATCTAGGAAACTTATTTGCATGAAAAATGGATTTTTACTTACGGCCATGGTTTGATAAACTTTTACATATGTTATATGGATGATAATATCATGTGGTAATGGAAATAAAAGTATTATACAAGTGAGGTTTATGCATAAAAAGTATATGTAAACTAGTGGTTTAAAAAGTTACTTAATAAGTTTATAAATAAAAGTGATATAAGGACTTGTTGATCTTGTTATCTTGGACAAATCATGGACTAAGTACCTTAAGTATGTAATACATGTGGAGTTAAGTGTTGTGATGGATTTGTAACAAAGTTACTAAACTAAAAAGTTACAAAAACAAGTTTAAACATATTTTAAAAAAAAATATCATAAGGGTCTGATCAAATTTGAAAAATAATATATTTATTTTATAATTTTTTAAAATACTACATATCATGAGGATTCCAACCATATAAAGAACTTAAAATCCGATTTATAACGAAGGAGATACGGCATTTGCAAGATACACGATAATAAACGCGTTTATAAAAGAAATTTTATAAAAACTCATTACAAACCACCTCTGATATAAAAGGATGGATATTTTTCTTAGATAGTACATATTTTTAGGATTCCAAAACATTAAGAATCATAATTTTTGGATCAATAACGAAGGAGTTATGAATTTCGCAAGTTTACGATAATAAATACTTTTATAAAAGTTACTGTTCACATCAGGTATTTTTATTTTGAAAACATCATTAGTTTGATAAAACTTTTAATTACGAAGACGTGCTCGAAAGAATCACTAAAAACAGAGTTAAAATGAATAAATACGACGTTTACGAGTTTACGATAACTAAATTTTTAAAAATAAATTTATAAAAATCCATGAACTGTAAAAAAATACTGTTCACCAGAGACTCAAAATATAAAATTTTAATATTTTGATACATCGTCTTAATACGAGAACGTGGACATAAGGAACGTACAAAACGGGCTTAAAACGAGAAAGTTACGTCATTTTTACTAAAGAAATATTTATAAACGTTTTAACTTTATAAATATGATTTCACAAATGCAGTTAGATGGTGATGTAGCTATATAGAATTATATATGGTATTAGTTAATCAAAGTGCTTAATACTTATACGATCTATACTTAATTAGGTTGCATTCGGTCATTATTTTGACGCATTTTCTGTTATACTTGGATTATCATTCACACAAGGTGAGTTTATAGCCCCCCGTTTTACTTGTTTTACATATACGTTACAACTTTTGGGGTGAGGACATGCATTTACCAAATTCATTTACGTGATTGATTTGAATATTACATGTGCATTTACAATTCATTTTTACAAACTGGTTTGTATACTCAATTACTTTTTTTGGGACGAAATACATTGCTTGTTTCACTTATTTTTTAAAATAAGGACATTAGTTTACTTTTACCCAAATGATTACGGATTAGCTTAAGTGGATTGAATTGTAAATTACCTGGAGGGTGAGCGCGAATGTTATAAAATTGATCTATTCAGGTGTGATAGCCCCGTTCGGGTGATTAGCTATCACTGGTGTCGAAACTACCGAGCCAACGAACGTTATAGCATGTCGGATCATGGGAAGAATATGAACATGAACAATTACGGTACCTTGAATAAAGTGGCATATATATGAGTCTACGTAACAGTTTCATGAATTTAGAGTAATCGTAATCATTGTTT
>BQNB010037253.1:38170-49569 GCA_026074375.1 Tanacetum coccineum | reverse complement strand
CTTTCACTTATTGATGGACTAACTTAGCATTAACTAGAGACACAATGCATTGGGATTTGATACATTTAAAACATACAGTGATTTTTTTAAGAAATTACATTACAAGCAAAATTCTATTGGGTCTTTTGAGACTACAAGACCCCTATTAACCTAGCTAAACTTCAGAAGAAAATTTAGAAGAAAATTTAACCTAGCTAAACTTCAGAAGAAAATTCTTTTTTATTGTTTCACAAAAATTCTTATAATGTTAGTTAGGCTTTTGAGCTTTGATTTAAATATGAAATCAATTTTGTACAGTGACACAAATGAGGTTCTATTGATATACTTTTGGAGTCTTCAGATCTATGTTAGTTGCAAAACTAGATCTAGACTGGAATTACTTATGCACGACTATATAATATGATTTTATAAATCAAATGAAAAGTTTAAGTTTTGTAGCTGCTAGTTACAATTATTACTTGTCTTGGCTGTACTTTAGTTTTCAGTAATATTGTTGTATTTATAAACAGTTTTAATTACATTTTGTTTATCAGATCTAGTTTCAAGATTTTTGTTGCCTTCTTTTCACAAGTGGGAACTTTGGGTTTTGAGATTAAGGTTGCGTTTATCTTTTCAGATGTTTGATAAACACTTAGATTTCATACAACCAACCTCTCCTTTTATTTTTTTAATCACAACATCTAACTATCACTTCAAATGTGATAACAAGTTTTGAGTTCAAATACAATACAAGGAAAGATAAACAAATTACACCAGAAACCTAATAATCCATCTCAAAGACTCAGAGAGATTTTACACCAAGAACTAGAGAGAGAGAGATTTCTTTTAGAGAGAGAAAACAAAACAACTAAAAACGATACAAGACACTCTCCTATGGGGGGCGACTAACTCTCATCAAGTCCGTCCTTGGTGGCCTAGGTACTTACTACTTTTCATCCTTCAAAGTGCCTACTACTATCATCAATAAGCTAGAAAGTATCCGTAGGAATTTCTTTTGGGGTGGTAATTCCGATGAAGGGAAGATGGCTTGGATTGCGTGGGATAAAGTGATTATGCCGCTTGATCAAGGTGGTCTTAAAATTGGAAGTCTTAAGGTTTTTAACCAAACTATGTTATCGAAATGGTGGTGGCGTTTTTTAAATGAAGACAATGCGTTTTGGAGAAAAATCATTATATCTATACATGGTGATCAAGGAGGTCTCTCAACAGGTTCCTTTTCTCCATATAAAATGGGACCTTGGTATCAAATTGTGAAGTTGAAAGACGATATTTTATCATATGGAATCACCCTTCCATCGTTATTCAAAAGGAAGATTGGCAACGGTTTACCAACAAAGTTCTGGTTAGACTCATGGATTGGTGGCCCACCCGTTTGCAACAGTTTCTTGAGGCTTTTTCGTTTGGAAAGGAACACAAATTTTCATGTTTATGATCGAGTACCACAACGGCAACAAACATACCGTTTGTCCACAAGCCTTTTTCCAGTGCTCACCACTTTTAGAAACCCAACCGCACGTAGGCCACTACTCAGAAATAACTGCCTCATTGCCTCATGGGCCTCTTCTTTCAACTAGACTGATCAGACCCATTCGTTTAGCACAGAACACCAGAACCTACAAGAACTTTGTCCTGAGTATCCAACTTATGCCCCCTCTAAATGATCAAGACATGTGGGTGAATGCTCAATTAGTTGACGAAAGGACATTCCACCGTTAAGAGTAAATGCAAACTATACAATAATATCTCCTCCCCCCTCCTCGAACTAGAACACAACCCTCAAATGTGAACAAAATCCTTACCAATTAAGATCAACATATCTTCTGTGGAACTTCATGAAGAGACTCCAACACATGCAACCTTGAACAAGAGAGTATTGACCACACACTAACACTTTGTCCTGTTTGTGATGAAGATATAGAGACGTAAGAACACCTTTTTAATTCGTGTAGAATTGCAAAAGACAATTGGTCCAAGGTTCTCATTTGGTGGAAGATCAATAATGTCTCAATATCTTCTCTTTCAAATGCCATCAACTTAGCCGAAAGAGTCAATATACCAGGTAACCTTAAAGCCTACTTTGATGTAGTTGTTCAAACAACTCTTTGGTTTCTATGGTGGTTTCCGAATGAGATGTGTTTTTCGCTTAAACGTCTAAGGATCTAATCCTTAACGAAATCAAGCTCTCGACGTTTAATTAGATATCATGTAGGTCTAGAAAGGCTCGTTTAAATTTTGTCAGTTGGTTCGATAATCCGTACAATGCACTTTGTAATTAAATATTGTACTTTCGGCTCCTAGTGTCTTACTAGGTAGCCTGTATTTATATATATATTCTTAACCTTTGCTGTTAAAAAAACTCCATAATAAGAGATATGGAGTGTATATATACTCAACAAACCCTAACTATATTTCCATAACAGCCATCTACCTTTACAACTTCAGTACCTGTAGTTTATGAAACACAAGAATACAAAGACTAAACATAATAATTTACCTTTTAAACCCTAAAAATAACAAGAATGCCACTGCGCACGACTCCATGGCTCGCGCCAAGGGTCTTCGCGCCGTGGCTAACAGCCCACGCCAAACTTAATTTTTTTTTTAAAATCTATCCGTAAATGTGATCTTATATTCAAAAAAAATACCTCCCAAAATCACAAATTTTACCCCTTTAAAAATCAAATAAATTCCCCCTTTTTATTTCATACTTCACACACACTATTCAATACCATCTTCTACATTCAAATATCTCTACTTCTCTATAATTTTTCACTCAATAAAAAAATAATCCCAAGTCCCCAACCTCAACCTAACCAAATTTGGATTCCGGTAAGCTTAACGACCCAACCAACGCAAATTCGTGGGGTCGTCTCGACTCCTGCTCCTCCACTCAACCGCATTCAATACCAAATGCCTTACATCCTCAATCCAAATCTAACAACTCAATTTACTAACCAAGAAGAAATGTTGATGTTTCAACAATTTAAAATGCAACAAATGCACCAACAACACCCACATAACAAGTTACCAAACGCAATTCACTTACTTCCCAACCACATTCCGAGCAACAATCGCAATCACCTTAAGACATATACCGAAGATGAAGACACCCGGTTCCGACCTCGACTCGAAGCCTAGCCGCGCGTCCGATTTGAAGTCGAAGGCAAAAAAAAACACAGAAGAAAAAGAATCGCCACTATGATAAACAAAAAAGAATTCGTAATGCGTGAACTCAAGATGAGAGTTGCTTTTGGCGAATGTATCATATTAAGTTCCGAGGATCCAAAAACCGGTGTGATCAAAAGCAGATACTTTTGGTACAAAATCAAAATGTGTACAATCCGGAAGCGTATAAATGAAAGGCTTCACTGAGCGTACCAAGACATGTTTGACGGTAAGTGGACTCCAATGAATGCCTCGGTTATCAAGTTTAATCAATTGGTGCAAGCAACCTGCGGTTCATAGTGGGGAGAATGATGAGAACATATGTCAGGGTGCACACTTGTAATGATGCAACCGTGGGGGTGAGTGTTAAGCAACCGGAGTGCACGGCTAATTTTGAAAGGCAAACACAATTGGACAAACCCCGATTTCGACTTATGCAAAGAAGAAATCGTCTTTTGGGCACACGACGAGTAACCGGAGCATTTTGGAAGATGATTATTTTGCCCGACCACCCGGTCGCGGCCGTTTTTGCGAACAAAAAACGAGTTTGCTATAATCAACGTAACGGTTCTAACTCGCCAGCTAGCTCCGGTTCAACCCGGTCGCAGTATCAAATAATTCATGCGGAACAATACGAGTTAGGACCGCAAAGCATCAAATTACCGTGTTGAGCTCGAAAGAGGAGAGAGTGAAGACCGAAGCTGGTTTGATTCCAATCTCAAAGTATTGCGAGACATGCGTAATGTCCCAACCTCTTCTCTTTTAGATGCCATCAACTTAGCCGAAAGAGTCAATATACCAGGTAACCTTAAAGCCTACTTTGATGTAGTTGTTCAAACAACTCTTTGGTTTCTATGGTGGTTTCCGAATGAGATGTGTTTTTCGCTTAAACGTCTAAGGATCTAATCCTTAACGAAATCAAGCTCTCGACGTTTAATTAGATATCATGTACGTCTAGAAAGGCTTGTTTAAATTGGATCAGTTGGTTCAATAATCCGTGCAATGCACTTTGTAATTAAATGTTGTACTTTCGGCTCCTAGTGTCTTACTAGGTACCCTGTATTTATATATATTCTTAACCTTTGCTGTTAAAAAAACTCCATAATAAGAGATATGGAGTGTATATATACTCAACAAACCCTAACTATATTTCCATAACAGTCATCTACCTTTACAACTTCAGTACCTGTAGTTTATGAAACACAAGAATACGAAGACTAAACATAATAATTTACCTTTTAAACCCTAAAAATAACAAGAGCTAGGCTTATAATTTTTATATTCCCTCACAAAATAGCTCTTGTACACATGAAATAACCCAAGCAAATCACAAAACTTATTATGATCCTAGATATGTAAACCCTTAGTATTGCAACATTATGATCAAATTCTACTTTCACACTTTTAACCACACCTGCAAAAACTTTTTCTCTAAAAAAAAGAACAATTCAATCTTAAAATGTTCACTTTTCTCATGGAAAACTGAATTTGTTGCAATTTGAATTGTAGAACTATCATCACAATGAATAGGAATTGGGAGAGAAATTCAGATAATATCTTTTGCATCCATATAACTTTTACCCAGAAAGAAAAACTAAGTAACCAGTAAAGATTTTTTGATAGCCTTACATTTCGCCGCGTCAAAATGAACAAACACACTAAAGTCCAACTCTTTTATCTTATACAAAAGATATCCCTTTACCACGTGCATTTTTTAAGTACCTAAGTACTCTAAAAGCATACCAGATTATGCCAACACTTCCAAACAATACTTTCTTTGAGTCAAATACAAATGGTCATTTGACTCCAACACTTCACTACCCAAGAAATATTTCAAGTTACCAAGATCCTTAATAAGAAATTTAGAACTGAGAAGCTGTTTAACATTGTTTATTTCATAAATATTGTTACCAATAATAACAATATCATCTACATACACAAGTAAAGCAATAAAAACCCCCATTTTTATTCTTTGTAAATAATGAGAAATCATTTTTACTTTGAACAAAATCATTTTCAATCAAAACAGATGTAAATTTCTCATTTCATTTCCTAGAAGCTTGTTTAAAGCCATAAAGAGACTTAACAAGTTTACATATACCCTGTTATCAGAAGTCTCATATAAATATCCTCAACCAAGCCACCATATATATCCAAAAGGGTACTCGTCCTGGGATTAGTCGGCTCGCAATGTCAAGTAAGAAATCCAGGTAACCCAAAAAAAACCAAGCCACCATATAAAAACGCATTATTGATTTCAACAATGGTAAGTAAACATCTAACAATTACAATTTTAACCACAAGAGAGAATGTCTCCTCATAATCAATACCCTATTTTGGATTATAGCCTTTTGCTACCAATTTGGCTTTAAACCTTTCAACCTCACCACTAGACTTATACATAAACCTTAAATAGCCACTTACTTCCTAATGGTTTTCTACTAACAGGTAAGTCAGTGATTATCCAAGTATCATTTCTATTTAAGGCTTCCATATCTTGATTCATGGTTCAAACCACCTAATATCACTAGCAGCCTCACTATAAGGCTTAGGCTCACTAATTTTATTCATGGTTGAAAAATCAAAATTTTCAACAATCAACTTAGAGTAGTTAACATGTATGTCTATATTATATTTTACTTTAGTGTTACCCTCAAAATCACTTAGCTTTGCAAGCATACTAGTTTTCTAGTGGACCTTCTTAAGTTATCACTTTGACTATCTGGATTTATAACAGGTGACTCTCCAAGTTATCACATTTGACTATCTGGATTTATAACTGTTCATTAAAATCTTGATAAAAAATCCCATCAACCTCAGACTAAATATCATTTTCATCAAGTATTGCCCTCTCCAAGTTATCACATTTGCTTCTCCTGATGTGCTGTCATCAGGATGCCTATCATCATTCCTTGTAACACTATCAGTGTTTTTAGTACAATAACTCGTTTGTGCCTTTATCTATTCTAGACCTATTATCTCTCCTATCATCATTGAGTTCACTTGACAACTCTTCCTCTAGGTCATTATTGAAAATTTTTAAACCATTTTTAGTTTTTAACTCAAGAATGTATTCTTTATTTTCAGAACTGTTTTTTCGAAGTTTTTTTTATGAGATTTGATCTTATAGAAAAAATAATTTGACCAATCAGAACGCTTGATTTTGACACAGAGGTAAAATCTTACGATCTGGTTAAAAAAGTTAAAATCGAATTTAATTTGGTCAAATTTTTTTTTTTTTGCGGAAGGATTTGGTGGAGAAAAACACATAAAAATCTATGCGTCAAGTTTGCGAAAACAAAAACTTAAAAAAGAGGAGGTAATTACTAAAACGTTAGTGGTTGAATTTTAAATAAATAACATCGAGTTAAATGTAAATTTATTAGTTTCTATGTTTTTTAATGTTGCAATACTAAGGGTTTACATATCTAGGATCATAATAAGTAAACATATACATGCACAAGATTATTAATATCATAATGAAAGCACGGATTATTATATATATAAATAAAAATAGGCGATGATGTACGTATACGAACAACTCATGTTTTTTCTCTTTATGAGTTTAAGTAAAAATATAATGAAAAAAATTATTTTTACTATATGCGTTCAATATGGACTCATTGTTGTTCCATTTCATAAGTTTACCACATGGTTTTAATATTAAATATGGTTAAATTATTATTAACACACAACAAAGCATGAGATTAGCATTCTTTGTCTAATATGTTAGAAAACATTTATTATGATTGTTACAATTGTTTAAATTAAGAAAAATTTCGCATTTACAATTATTGAAATAATGATAAACAAAACCTCCAATGTGCAAAAACGAAAAATAACAACTCTTTCAAAATTATCACTTAATTAAAAGTAACATGTTAAAAACGAATTTGATGAATTAGGGTTAATTATATAGTCATTGTATGATTATTTAGGTTAAAAAGTGTTGTTCTAAATCAGAATCTTGGCAGAATTTTGTATCGATTTTGGAAGGTCATAACGTGAGGTTTAAACACTCTTGAGTCTTAAGTTTAAGTTAGTCAAATGGTTAATATAAGACAAGTGGTCAAAACTGTGTATTCTTGGTAGCTTTTGGGTCGAATTTGGGACATCATAACTCACTCAGTTTTTCGAATTGGATGATGAAACTTATTTTGGTAAAGGTTCTATGTGTCTAATAATCCTTTAGTGAATTTTACAACTTTTCGAGATGGTTAAGTATTTTAATAAAAATCAAATTTTCTGGTGCGTAATCAAATTGTTTTTCCGACTAGTTAGTGTTATGGATTTTATAAAAATAGTAAAGAATTATTAAAAATTATGGTAAAATTACTGGAAATACTTAAGACACTGTAGTTTCTCTATTGTTTTTGGGATTTGTCCCAAGTTGGGGATTTTTTTTGTTGTGGTTGCGATTAATCATGATACAAGTCTCCACTTGTATTGGGAGTCGTCATGACATTTTTGGTGATGATTTTCATTCAGTGATTTCTCTATTGTTTTATATCAATTTGTTATGACGATCCTCTCCGTCACGCCTTACATTTCTGCCTAGGCAGGGTGTGACAAATTGGTATCAAAGCCATTGATTATAAAGAATTAGGTGGTTTGACCTAGACTATAACTTAAGTACCCTCATATAACATGCATAATAGAAACTATGTGTGCATTTTGTATGTGCTTATTGTTTCGTTAGTTATTACCTTGACTTTGTTACTAAGGCGACTAGCCTTTTTCGTCATGTCACCCCCAAATGCTACGCACCTTACATCATCCCTCCACCACCAGGACCAAGGCTGTATAGGATCAACTGTATTAGACCTCTCTTCAAGCGGACGACTCGTAAGCGAGCCAAACTAGGTCTAAGAATTCCCTTCACCATGTCATTGGACCCATATGACGGACTACCCGAGGCACCAATTATGAGATAAAATCTAAAAACACACGTTACTCGTCGCGTAAAACTTCTTGGTAGACAACATAACATATCTTCTTTAGATGGAGAAATAGCAATTCTTGGCAAGAGCACTCTAACTTCAATGTGCTGTCCGACGGAAATCTCAACATTGACGACATTAGGATCAAAATGTTTGCATATCAACCTCGTGCCATTACATAATCCATTTTTCGGATCGAGATTCCTTAAAAAATAATAACCAAGCATCTAATTTTCAGGCGCAAGTAATGAGGCGGCAATCCGCTCATGTTGAGCGAGTTTAAGAATTATAAAGGATAGAAGTTGTGTGTGTCATCTTCTGCTTCATCGAAACTATAGTATACCTTCTCTTGGCCAGGAAATATATCAATCAACATATCAATGATGATGTCAACATGTTCATTTTTAGTTGATAAGATTTCTTTTGAAACTATATTAGCAAATGAATGAGCATCGGTGGCAAAGGAAAGAAATATTTTATTGATCAATGTATCCTTTAAGGTAGCAAGAAAGGAAATATTTCATTGATCAATGCATCCTTTGAGGTAGCCTCGTCAATGTATAAAATGGTTATGCCATCACATATGCGTACATAGTCTTCACTCGTGACCTCTTCAACTCCGTCACTAACTCGTAATAGGAAGTTTGAAAACCATGGGTGTGTCTGTGCCCTCATGTTTATGGTTAACCGCCTTTTTTTATTCTAGGCCAAAGAGGTGACATCCGTAGACTTGAATCTACAATCTGCGCTAGTGTTCCACGTCTTAAGACCGGTAAAACCTATCTAAAATCCCCTCTTAAAATCATTATCTTGCTACTGAATGGAAGTTTGACCCTGGTAATGTCTTGCATAGTTTAATCTACCGCATCCACATCTTGTCAAAATAGTTTAGCAAGGACACTTTGTTTTTTGATGTTGTATATTGAGTTTGTAGTAAGATTAATGGGAATCTTAAATCAAGAGTAAGTAGTTCTTCCCCCTATCATGTTATTTTCCGCAGCCCTTGTCAAAGTGGTGGCAAGTGCATAAGACCACGAGAATGAATAGTGGGAAGCAATTCTTTATACAATGAATGTTTTCTCCCAGTTTCCTTCAGGGCCCATCATAAAAAACATGCCTGGAGAGTCGAGCATTCAACCATGTCTCATGAAGAAACATATATGTGTTTATTTATCATGTATAAGAAAGACGAGTGAGTATATCTTCAACTTGTCAACTAAACAAGCACTCCTCGTGTAATTTACTACATCTAAATGTATATAAACGTACATTCGTAATAATGTTGGAAGATCAAATTACTAAGACTCTGACTCATATGTTGTAGAATTGATGATATGTCCGTTAGAACCATATTTTAAACCCGCTCTACACTTGCATAATGTAAGTTGTACACTTCTGAAAGTGATTCGTAATGGTACTTCTGAACATCTCCTGGCTCAAAATAGATGTAGGCCCTTTAACATGTTGCAATAGTAAACGAGATCGAACTGCTCTCCTTATAGTCGGATCATCTAGACACCATTCTTTCCTCTCATTTTCCCTTTTTTTTAATGTTCCTAAACTTAGGTGGTGTTTCGCGGGCGGTTCGGATTCGGTTAGTTAAAGAGAACGAGAGTAAAACTATACCATTCGCTGGGCGGGAAATTAATTTTTATTTATTAGGAGAGATCATAGCCGTCGTCGAACCGTCTAGGCTGGTAAACCGGACAGCGGGTACCCGAATGGCGGTTACTCCGCGGTTCGGGTCACGTTAACCGTTTTTTAGACGTTAATAGAGTTTAAAAAACCGATAGAAAAATAACCTAGTCCAGATCCTAAAAATGAGTATTTCATCGTAAAATAACATGACGTATGAATTTTAAAAGTCATATAAAACTTAAGTATTTTGTTACAATAATTGCATTCAAATATTTATATATAACGTATTAACAACAAAATATTACTCAACGTTATAGATTACGATCACATTAAAATCAACTTTCACACATAATTTTTTTTAACAAAAGTTTACTTTACGCGCGAAAAAATTGTTTATAGCCAATAAAAGTATTGCAATAATCGGTTAAATACTTTTTGTACAATTATTTGAATATTAAGTAGAAAATAATCATGTATAAATCAGCACGGTTTTCGGTTCGGTTTAACCGCGGATGAACTAAAAGTAAGATATCCGAAACAGAACCATTAAAGCGTGTTTCTTTCGGTAACATCTCCTGGCTCAAAATAGATGTAGGCCCTTTAACATGTTACAATAGTAAACGTAGATAGAACTGCTCTCCTTTAGTCGGATCAGCTAAAACCATTCTTCCTCTCATTTTCCCTTTTTTCGAAGGTTCTACTTGTGTGTACTCTTATTACGTGTATAGTACATGGGGATGTCTTTATAAAAAAATTCCTCGCGTTTACGTTTGTTTGGTCTAATTTGAAGAAGTTGGTCAACAATAAGGACATGAGACTTGTAGAATTCATTGTTTATTTATAATTGATAGTTCTTGTTAAACAAGATAGTTTAACAATAAGCAAATAAATACATGGATGCTTAAAAAATAAAAGCATAAAACTTATTCTTTACCACTGTCACTTTCATCAATCAAAACATAAACTATTTTCCTACCAACTAGGATTACTCGACTCTCAACGGGTGTCGATGAAGTTTCTTCTTCCTCATCATCTTCGTCATCACTTGAGATGACAATAATGTCATCTCAATTCCAGTTGATCAAGTTAGGGTTGAAAAATAGGTTTGGATGTGAAGCATGGTTAGGAGGGGGATGAATCTGTATACAAAAAAACAATATAAGGATAAAGTATAATGACACTAAACACGAGTGTAAAGAAAACCAACCTCAAGATTATCATCAAAATTTCTTTCATTTTTTAGTTTCATCTCTTATCTTCTATGCGAATCTAAGCTAATGATAGCAAACCCAAATGAAATGAATAACAACGTTCGTTATGGTTGTATTGAAACACGACTAGACATGAAATACATAGCGGGAATGTGTTGTATTCAAAATAGTTGAAACATAAAACACTATATATGGCAAGGGGTTTTCCATTGCTTATATAAGTTGTTATACATTTCATTCGAGTTTGCTTTCATTCGCTTAAATTTACATAGAGGAGAAGAGATGGAATTAAAAATTAAAAGAAATATTGGTGATGATCTTGATATTTGTTTTCTTTACACTCGTGTTCAGTTTCATTCTACTTTGTCCTTATATTCTTTTTTTATATACAGTTGTATCCCCATCCTAACCATGCTCTACATATTAATGCTCCACATCCTAACCC
>BQNB010037253.1:26245-36714 GCA_026074375.1 Tanacetum coccineum | reverse complement strand
CTCGCCCTCTTTTACTCCATGTCCTTTATTTGCACGTTTATCTTATCACCGATAAGCGACTTTTGTGAGGCCAAAAATGGCACCAAATAACTCACTTAGGCCTCTAATGAATCGGGAAATTTTCTAATGAATATATTGCTTATTTGTTAAAAAGTTTGTTGATAAATTTTATTATTTCGAAATCGAAAAAAAAACGTAAAACCCTGCGCTCCGCTGCGAATCGTGGGCTAAAAACCTCATTTAAGCTAAGTTTGGCTAGTTTTTATGTTTACGACATGTAGTTTTAGTAATATATTAAAGCAACCTTTACCGGAAAAAAAACATTTTGGTAAATTTCTTTAAAAAAAATAAACCAATTCTGAATTGGGCTTAGATAACTTGTGATAAGCCCGGACCAAGATTTTGAATGATCTGGCGGCCTTTGAGCAGATAAGGCCGGAGCAACCGACCCTTAAATACACGACACGCACATTAACATTTTATTTGTCCCTCTTTTTAGTTTCATTCTATCAAACTAAAGAAAAGAAAGCAAACCCTAGCCTAGGCATCTCTGTCAATTATCAATCGATCGATACCGTTTTTTCGAGGTATTCTTCTTCCTCCTAATCAAAATCTAATTATTTTTATTTTGATATTTTCTCCTAATTATAAATTGTTTGATCGATACTTTACTTTATATCCTATTGTCTGAACAATGTTAATTTAGGTATTTTTCTTCAAAATCTAATTATAATTATTTTGATATCTTCTCCTAATAAGCCTCTTGCTGAGAAATGTGTAGTTAAAAAGAATCCATGTAATCAATGGATTCTCAAAAAGGTGTCGGATGTTCAGTTCTGTTCGTTATGTGAGGAATGTTTAGCAAAAGTTTCTTGGCTATGATTGTAGAGAATGGGCAATTCAGTGGATCGTATTCAATCAACAATACAGAAGGGAGATGTTGTTGACTTTGACTTTGATGTTGTTGGTATGTTTGTTTGATTTTTTTTGAGTCATTTTTCATTGGGCAATCTGAATATAAAGTTGCACCACCATGATCCAAATACACACTCCCTAATAAATGTATAAAACTTAAAAGGATTTACGGCGGTGGTGGAGGCGGTGCTTGGTAGTGATGGTGGTGGGGAGGTTTGGTGGTGGCGAAGATGATCGGTGATGGTGATAGTGGCCAGTGGATTGAAATGTAAAATTAACGGATGATCGTTAAATATTTAACGAAAATACCTAAATTGACAAAAAAAACAAGTTGGGTGCCTTTTTATGCAACAAAAAAAGTGTGATACCTTGTTTCGTTAATGATTTGTTTGCGATTATTATGCACAGAGGAATCAAAGGAGTTCCAGAAGCTGTCATTGACTCATGTGCCTCTTCGGCCTCAAGTCCCCAAGAAGAAGGTTGATAATGGTAGTTTGATTTTTTAGAGTCATTTTTCATTATGTATGTATTGTTTCGTTAATAATTTGTTTGCGATTATTATGTACAGAGGAATCAAAGGAGTTCCAAAAGCTGTCATTGACTGATAATATGCCTCCTCAGCCTCAAGTACCAAAGAGTATGTTTCCCTCATTCTTTTTGATATGTTTTTCCGTTAACTGATTCTATACTAAAATATTTTTTTGGTTTATTTTTTATTTTTACCAAAGGCGGGAAACCATTGGAGCAGAAACCAGCGGTTGACTTTTTATATCATGATATCACCAAATGTCTTGCACCAAATACTTATAGCCCGTGCTCGGCTTACTATAATTCACTGCCAAAGGTATTATTATAGCTATCTTTAAAAATAAATTCATATTTGTGATTTTTTTCAAAAGGAAGAATCATATAAACTTGTTCTAATTCTTCTTCTTGTATGTGCAGCCTGAATGGATGCGTCACGAAAAACCCAACTCGGCCAGCACCTACTCACCTTCTAATCCTCCTGACTGGGCAAATGAATTGGATTGCAAACTTCCGGAGAATGTTGAAGAATATGTTCGCATGAAAAGGTCCATGTTGGCTAGTGTTATGTCTAAACTAAAATAAACTATGTAATATCATAACAGTTCTTGTCTTTTCCAGAAACAAATCTCTTAATCTCATCGTCCTCTAGTATGCTGTTATGGATTGTGGTTTTGTTAAAACTAGACTCTTGTAACGTTTTATGTATTTAATGCTGATGTTCGAGTGATTAAGGATTTAATATTACTGTATAATTTAAGTTAGCGAGTTGCTTTTGGCCTTATTTTAGTTATTACTACTATTCTAGATAGACTGCGCTTACTGTTCATTTTGTTTTTGTCTTGTGGTGGTCTCCATTTCTTGGCTTCTTTCTAAAGTTTAGGTTAAAACTGTTTGCGATTGTGTTATACCTACTTGGATTCAGTTTCTGTTTAATGATTGTTTTTGAGCGTTTTTCGGATTGGGTTCTGTGGGACCCACATTGTAAATGGGATTTTGAACTTCCCAAGACTTATGAAGAATATATTGCCTTAAAAAGCTCCCAAGTACCTAGTTTCATTGCTTCATTTATTTCTGACGAATAAACTGTGATTTCGGTTTTCCAGAAACAAAACTCTTGTATGTCATCGTCCTCTAGCATGTTGTTATTGATTCTAATATATGCTTTTGTTAAACTAGACTCCTGTAACGTAGTATAACTTTAATGCCGATATTGGAGTGATTATCATTTAAGATGTGAGTTGCTTCTGGCCTTATTTTACTTGTTACTATACTCGAGTGCGCTGACTGTTCTTTTTGTTTTGTCTTGTGGTTTCTATTTTGTTGTGTTATCTTGAAATACAACACCGGCTTACTAGAATAATTCAGAAACAGCAGCATTGAGATGTGCCAGATTATTTGTAATCTGTTTTTTACAGTTGTTGTTTGGTCTACACCTAAACATCCTTAACTGATTAGTTTCTCACTGTTAACCTACTCTGTGTGTAGCAAGACAATGAGTCATTGGTCTACACCTAAACATCCTTAACTGATTAGTGGCCACGCCAACCTCCTGAAAAGGGAGGGCTTTACCTGGTTTGAATCTGTGTGGCGGTGGGTTCAAACCCCGTGGATTATTCGGCCAATGTGTCGAAAACCATGGTTACCAAAAAAAAAAAGATTAGTTTCTCACTGTTAATACTGGTTCTGATTTAGTTTTACTTTTTATTCAGTCTACTTGGTTTCGTGATGAGTTATGTGCATTAACGTCATCTCTTAACAGGATTTTCTTGGAAATCGGGTCAGATGGGAGGAAGCGGGGTCTTTCTCCAAACTGTTGTTTTAGTGTTTAGATGCTTTCTTGCTAAACTGATAATAAGCCTCTTGCTGAGAAATGTGTAGTTAAAAAAAATACATGTTCATTTTCAAAATTTGCTGTTGGTACAAAAAAAATCACAAATCAATTCTAGACACCCTTTCTCTTCTGACTTCCGTTTTCTCCTTCAAACTGCAAATATTACACTTTAATAGGATTTGATTCGTTTCCATTCTTACTCTAGATTTTGAGTTGTTTTGTGTGTAGCCAAAATATATCTATTTAGGCGTGGGCACAACTATCACGATCCGAATAACATCCTGCACCCACTTCAATTCATTCAAATTTTTAAGCACCATTCACTTAGCCGCCCATCAGTTCAACTATGGCCAACCTGTGTAAGTTTGTTAACTGTACTAAAAGATAATAATAAGAATAATAATAATCAAGAAAATTGAAAGAGTTACATCAAGACTTGTTTCTTATATCAGGTGGGATGCCAAAACATGTGTAAGTTTGTTAACTAATAATATAATAATACTAAACAAGAAAATTACAAGAGTTACTTCAAAGACTTGTTTCTTATATCAGGTGGGATGCCAAAACATACTTGCATAGCATCTATAAACTTAAAGTGGTTAGCTTCTCTAGCTAGTCGTACAAGTGACCCAATATGTGGTACATCTTCACGATCAAGTGACGATATATTACCTTCGACATCACCCGACCTTTCTTTTATCCATGCATCAAACAAAGCCTCGCTAAACTTAAGCGTCTCTAGCGATCTTATGGACCACAAATTCGCAATTACAATAGGGGAACCGGCAAGGATGTAATATAATGGAGCACCGTGTGGGGGGTATGGTCCATTTAATGCTAACAACCCACTAGCACATCCCATCAAAATGGTCGTCGGGCACCTATTAAGCTGTTCAAAATTTTCTGCAGGGATGTACTGTAAACCTAAAACACCATAAACCAAAAAAAAGTATATCTTAAATACATAAATATATACATTTATAGCTTTGGAATATTGAGAATTGAGATGCATGCTTGATTAAAAAAAAGACATACCGTTTCCATGTCCTACGTAAATGAACAGATCATGGTTTACTAATGCCTTGATGAGTTCATCAACACTAGGTGATTCCCGTAGCTTACCCTGCATAGATGTTAAAAAGATTATCAAGAAAGCTTTTCCAATGTCTTGCCTTGGAGTAGATTCAAACATTCAATCTTTTCATTATGGAAACCAAGTTGTATTATATATATGCGATAGAAAATGAGAAGTTTTATTTCTGATCATGTTTGCTATGGGCATAAGAAAATTAGAAGACTTGCCTTGAAACCGAGTTTTTTAAAGTATCCATCAAGATTTCTATCTGAATTTGTATTATCCGAGTCGGCGCTGGGGTTCACCACATAGCAGCCATCAAGCAAATTATCCAAGTCTTCAGAATTCTCCACTACCTTTTTCTCAACAGGGCGGCATACGTTTAAGGAGTAAAAGATGCTTGCAATTGAGGGCATGCGATACACCTCCTGGTGTCTCAATATGGGCCTACCTTCCCAAGGTAACATCTGTAGCAAGAAAGCATGTTCATATCACTAAACATAAAGTTAAAAATGCAAAGTATTAAAGAAATTTGGTCCAACCCTTGTGGCGTTTGACCTTTTAAGGTTATAACTAATATTGCATATCAATTTAATATAACATAAAAATTGATGAAGACAAGATTGAAGAGTTAGCTGAAGTGTTTATGGAGCAAATGGAGCACGGGGAAAGAAGAAAAGGTAAGTGATGTCATGATGTCATTACTCATAATTGAACTGAAGCTTAATGACATCACAATTCTAAAAAATGTCAAATTGGTTTCGAGCTCCTAATTGAACAATATTCACAAAGTTGATGGACAAACGGCCTACAGTAAAATTTTGGGTCGTTTAGGGGGTCAAAATAGCTTCTTTTTTTCCTATTTTATGGGTTAAGTTTTCATGCTTTTAGGATTCGTTTTCTTTTATGTTTCTCAATTAAGGAATGATTGAGATTTGTTTCCTAATCATATTAGGATCGTAGGGAATAAACAACCTTCCCCGTTTAAAGTTATCTCATTCACCCTATAGTAGGATTCATTGTTTTTCACGGTTTTAATCATAATAAAACTTTGAATTTCGACTAAAGGTTTCGTTAGGTTTAATTTTTCGTTTCGCGCCCAAAAATCCAGCCACCTTGATAAGCTCTACTTTAAGGCTTCTCTTTCTCTTTTCAAAAAATATATTTTGTGATGTTATTTGATAAGTAAAATAATTATAAAGCTGATGAAAAATGGACAATATAGATTGTTGTAGAACCCATTTGGACGAGTACTAAAAAGGTATTCATTTTGACACGTTACCCCAACTAAATGCCCATTTTGCCACTTATGAGAAGTAGCAAAACCACATACAATTTAATTATGGGGGAGGATGAACCAAGATTACCTGAATACTAAAGTCGGTCACTAATATCACAGGTTCTCTCTTTAGTGAATCTTCCGAAGGACTTATGTCTTTTTCTTTTCTTTTGTTTGTTTGACGGACACATAAGTCTCTTTCAGTTGTACCAATATGGCATCCGCTCAAAGATTTATGGTGGTTTCGGTCCTCAAGTGGTTCCCCAAAAAGAATATGCTTCCACTGGCCAAACCATTCTTCCATTTTTCTGGCCAAAATATAAACTTATCTATTAGTAAAAACTAAAGCTGCAGTTATTAACCATTAATGCAGGTATTATAATTATTACTAGTTGAAAATAGTAAAATAGCAAAGCAACATATAATAGTAGAGTAGTAACCTCACCCCATGAGACTCCAAACCCGTTTATCAAGCTCCGTCATCCAAGTTAACAGTGATAACACGTTGTGTTTAGTTTGATCAAAATATTGACTTGAACACGAATTATGGCTCTTTACAATTTTTTCAAAACCCGGGGCAACTCTATGAACAACATTGCTCTTTCCCCAGGGGGGGGTCCCCTCTCTGTTTGCTACTTTTAAAGATATCAGGACATTCAACTTCTGAAATTCCTAAAAGTATTGAACACAAATAGAGTTAGAATATAATTGTGAACAATTCTTATAAAAAGTCGCATATAAAGAGATATACCTACTAAAATTGGGTTAACTGGCAAAAGAACAACCAGTGGTTCACGTTTTGAGTTGAAACGTGAAACCATCAACCAACTCTGTGTGGAAGAATCTTTGATGGTAGAAGGTCTAATCAGATTTCCTAACAAAGTCATATACTTATCTTCAAGTATAGTTATTCCCAAAATTGTAGTTGCTGGAAGGTCCTTAAGATACTTCATCACAAATTTCTCGAGATCCATATGCTTTTTAGGTTTAAGCCTGCATGGGCATGAATGGACAGGATGTTAGCGAACCAGGTTGCTTGTTTGCTTCTAATAGTAAGATTAGAGGTGCCAATATCGAGCCTATTTAGTTTTAGATGAGTTATGTTTTTCCTCTAACTGGTAAAAAATTAGCTTCAAAGATAAAGGGGTAAAGAGGTAGAATTCTAAAGCGTTATTTAAATGCCACAAAAAACATCACTTAGAAAAACAAGGAAAAAAGATTACTGTTGAATTAAGAAATTTGTGATCACTTTTGACATAATAACATTATCCAAAAAGAAAATAGACAAAAAAGTGTTCAAGTTCAACCCCGACCCACCCACAACACATACCTATGCAAAATAGAAGTTGAATCGGAGACGCCATGAACCTGACCAAGTATAATGAAATCAATGCACATTCAACATGTGAGAATTAAGAATAAGCACGCATTTTAGTGATGTATAAACAAAACTATACCTTTATAAGACGACAATAAAACATAAAAGTTGTATTGGTCCCGAGTGTTGCGTGATGAAAAAAGCACGCCCACTGACATGAAGAAGGAGCATTGCTAGGAGCATCGGTAGAAGACATACAGGCCGATAAATCAAAATGTACATACAGAATTGCGAGCAACTGTGCAATCTGTGACGAAATAATTTATACGCTAAAGTTAGAGATGGTGACTGAAGTTAAAATTTCATGCATTTAATTTCACCATACGCAAAGGAACCTTGAAGGATTCTTTTAAAAAACACTACAAACTTGAGAACGCGGGAAATTTTTTTCTTACATTATAAATCACACGTCTTTGTATAGTAATCTACGTTATAATAGATTTGTGAAGCTATGCTTACCTTGCGAAATAGCCCTTGATCCTCACTGGAAAGTATAAACGCTATTTTTAAACCGGACATAAGTGTGGGCATGGGAATAAATAGCTTATCAGAAGACTGGTTCCTGGAAAAAAAATCAAGATACATAAGACACATTAGAATAATAACAATAACAAACAGACCGTTGTGAGAATCTGAAGCAGCTACGATCGTAAAGGATAACATAAAAGCAAGTAGAGTGTCATAAGTAAAGAAAAGATACAAACGGCACAATGCAATTCGAGAAGGTTATAATCTATGGCATGAGCAATTGTCTAGTAATACCTTTTGCCTTCATCATATGAGCTTTTCAACGACACCCAACTTATAATATAAAGTAGTGATGCAATGTCACTTCCATGGACACCTTCAATTTCATTCTCCTGAATAAATTCAAAGAAATAGGAGAACGAAATGGAGGAATGTGTTGGGTTTTGATACCTAATTAACAATTAATTAACACGAGTACGCAGCGGAATAAATGATCACGTGTAGAACATAATAATTAACAAGATAGAAAACATGTACCTTTTAGCACGAAACGATACACCGTTTAACAGGTTTAACCGTAAACACCGTCTTCTTATACGCGTGGGTATAATACAACGCGTAACCACTAGAATCAAAGGTATGATTCCTCTAAGAGCTTTCCACACACTATACGTTCTTAGCAAATGACGAGGTATGCTAGTACCCTTGAAGGATTCTTTTAAAAAACACTACAAACTTGAGAACGCGGGAAATTTTTTTCTTACATTATAAATCACACGTCTTTGTATAGTAATCTACGTTATAATAGATTTGTGAAGCTATGCTTACCTTGCGAAATAGCCCTTGATCCTCACTGGAAAGTATAAACGCTATTTTTAAACCGGACATAAGTGTGGGCATGGGAATAAATAGCTTATCAGAAGACTGGTTCCTGGAAAAAAAATCAAGATACATAAGACACATTAGAATAATAACAATAACAAACAGACCGTTGAGAGAATCTGAAGCAGCTACGACTCGTAAGGATAACACTAAAAGCAAGTAGAGCGTCATAAGTAAAGAAAGATACAAACGGCAATGCAATCTAGTAGGCTTATAATCTATGGCATGAGCAATTGTCTAGTAATACCTTTTGCCTTCATCATATGAGCTTTTCAACGACACCCAACTTATAATATAAAGTAGTGATGCAATGTCACTTCCATGGACACCTTCAATTTCATTCTC
Source organism: Tanacetum coccineum (assembly GCA_026074375.1). Classification (NCBI taxonomy): domain Eukaryota; kingdom Viridiplantae; phylum Streptophyta; class Magnoliopsida; order Asterales; family Asteraceae; genus Tanacetum; species Tanacetum coccineum. The sequence continues at coordinate 28,013 of BQNB010037253.1, read as the reverse complement.
CTGAATAAACTCAAAGAAATAGGAGAACGAAATGGAGGAATGTGACGAGCACGACTTGCTCATGCTAACTAGCAAACATATGCTCTCCAAAAGTACTTTTAGCGTTTTTCCACTTGGGTTCTGTGGGACCCACATTGTAAATGGGATTTTGAACTTCCTAAGACTTATGAAGAATATGTTGCCTTAAAAAGCTCCCAAGTACCTAGTTTCATTGCTTCATTTATTTCTGACGAATAAACTGTGATTTCGGTTTTCCAGAAACAAAACTCTTGTATGTCATCGTCCTCTAGCATGTTGTTATTGATTCTAATAATGTTTTTGTATAACTTTAATGCTGATGTTGTATTGATTAAGGATGATAATGTTAATATCATCTAAGACGCAAAAAATTCAAGTGCACTGACTGTTTGTTTTGTTTTGTCTTGTGATAGTCTCCATTTTGTTAGGTTATCTTTAAATACAACACTTGCTTACCAGAAATTTTTAAAAAGAGCAGCATTGAAAAAACTGAAGTTTGCTTCTTTCTGAAGTTTAGGTTAAAACTGTTTACGATTGTGTTATACCTACTTGGATTCGGTTTTTGTTGAATGATTGTTTATGAGCATTTTCCGTCTCATGTTATATGGTATTGTTGAGCGTCCTTTGCTCTACTATACCTTTGCTCTACACTACTTGCTACTTACAAGGGATGAGATGTGCAGATTATTTGTAATCTGTTTTTTACAGTAGTTGGTTGTTTTTTCTGCATTGCAATTTCGGTGATGACTACTTGGAGGCCAAAGATCATCACATAAGTTGGTGTGTTGAAAATACTTGTGAACCTACTGTGTGTAGCAAGAAAATGAGCAGTGGCGGTACCAAAGTGGGGGCAGTGTGGCTGCTGTCCCCCCTACAAAGTGTTTTAGAGTTGTTCAAAATTCTTTTGAAAAAAATAATTTTTTTATGGTGTTTTTGTAATATTTTATATTTGCCCCAATATCCTAAAGTAAAAAAACAAAGCGGCAATATAGACAAGAAAAAGCGGCAACAGTTTGCCCCCTCAATTTTTTTTTCCTGGTACCGCCCCTGACAATGAGTCGTTGGTCTACACCTAAACATCCTTGACTGATTAGTTTCTCACTGTTAATACTGGTTCTGATTTAGTTTTACTTTTTATTCAGTCTACTTGGTTTCGTGATGAGTTATGTGCATTAAGGTTGTCTCTCAACAGGATTTTCTTGGAAATCGGGGTCAGATGGGTGGAAGCGGGGTCTTTCTCCAAACGGTTGTTTTAGTGTTTAATTAGATGCTTTCTTGCTAAACTGATAATAAGCCTCTTGCTGAGAAATGTGTAGTTAAAAAGAATACATGTAATCAATAGATTCTCAAAAAGGTGTCGGATGTTCACTTCTCTTCGTTATGTGAATCTGAGGTGGAACTACAGATCATGTTATGGTTCGAGGTGAGGAACTTTAGCAAAAGTTTCTTGGCTGGTTGAATCTTCAGATTTCTGTGTCGAGCCTAATGGTCACTGAATGGGCTTTCGATAGCTATGATCATGTTGTTCACATGATGCAAGGGGTTTGTTGGGTAGGTATGTGGATTGTATGGCACTGGCAGAATCAGATTGTGTTAGTTTATGGATGATAAATTAATAGATGTGTGTTAGGATCGAACTCAAGATCACGGGATTGCACTCACTACGAGTTAACAATTAATAAATAATATATTTGTTAATTTTACACGTAAACGTTTAACGGTCGTTAAGTATTTAACGGAAAAGACTAAC
>BQNB010037253.1:9226-21151 GCA_026074375.1 Tanacetum coccineum | reverse complement strand
TTGGCATTTTAAGTCCGTTTTTGGTTATTTTAGCTTGTTTTTAAAGGTAAAAGGTATGTGTAATTAAGCACATACCAGATACCAAAAGGAAAAAAAAATTATACCTTCGGCAGCTGCTACGGCTCGGCTGTGGACACGGCTACCAACTGCCAAACAAAAAAAGTTTAACACGTTTTTATAATTAACACCAAATTATACTCAACCTTATCATAATTAAAAAAATTAAAACAAAAATTACAATGGTGGACTCGGCTAGTGTTACAAGAGGGTTTAGAAAAGAAGTATAAGAATTATCATGTAGAGGGGTTAGAAAAGAATTATGGTTTAGAGGAGGAGGAGGTGGTGGCGGTATTAATTATGCTCGTGTGCTCGTGTGAGGAGGTCGTGAGTGGTGGTGGGTTATGTGGTGAGTAGTGGTGGTGGTGCCGGAGGTGGTGGTGGGTGAGAAGTGGTGGTGATGCTCTTAAAATCGCCTAGGAGATGTTTTTTTTATGTTTTACGTTTTTGGTATGTTTCTGTAAACACACATCTGGTTTTAGTACCAGACTTATCCCCGGCGACATTCCCCAGCAACAAGTCGCTGGGGAAACCATATTTTTGTCCTTTAGCGGAAAATGGCGCGATAACGAAATAATTGGAGGGTTTTTTCGCAAAAGTTAAAAAGGTTTACCCGGCGACATGTCGCCAGGGAAGGTTTTATTAAAAATTTTACTAAATTTTTTTTAATATATCAAAACTATATTTTTACTAAAAAATTTATTAATATATAATTATTATTTACAATTATTTTTTATAAAAAATATAATCGGTTCGTTTCGGCTGGGTCGGTCCGGTTTCTCGTTTCGTTCCGGTCGGTTCGTATATAATTATTATTTAAAATTATTTTTTATAAAATAAATAATTATTATTTACAATTATTTTTTATAAAATATATAATCGGTTCGTTTCGGCTGGGTCGGTCTGGTTTCTCGGTTCGTTCCGGTCGGTTCGTATATAATTATTATTTAAAATTATTTTTTATAAAATATATAATTATTATTTACAATTATTTTTTATAAAATATATAATCGGTTCGTTTCGGCTGGGTCGGTCCGGTTTCTCGGTTCGTTCCGGTCGGTTCGTATATAATTATTATTTAAAATTATTTTTTATAAAATATATAATTATTATTTACAATTATTTTTTATAAAATATATAATCGGTTCGTTTCGGCTGGGTCGGTCCGGTTTCTCGGTTCGTTCCGGTCGGTTCGTATATAATTATTATTTAAAATTATTTTTTATAAAATATATAATTATTATTTACAATTATTTTTTATAAAATATATAATCGGTTCGTTTCGGCTGGGTCGGTCCGGTTTCTCGGTTCGTTCCGGTCGGTTCGTAAAACGGAAGAGTCGATATGGTATGGTTATACATTAGACGTTCAACGGACGAGTCGATATGTTATGGTTATACATTAGACGTTCAACGGACGAGTCGATATGTTATGGTTATACATTAGACGTTCAACGGACGAGTCGATATGTTATTGTTGTACATTCGATGTCTAATGGATGAGTCAATATGGTATCGTTGTACATTAGATGTTCAACGGGATGATCGGATAAAGTTATCGTTACATATTCTATGTTCACGGAAGATTCAATACGGTAATCGTTGTACATAGATGTGTCCAACGGATTGAAGTCGATATGTTATCGTACACATTCGATGTTCAACGGATGAGTACCAATATGTATCAGTTGTACATTATATGTCCAACGGATGAGTACGTCTGTTTTATTGGTGAACAATTCGATGTTCTAATTGATTGAAATCGATATGTTATCGTTGTACATTCGATGTCCAACGGATGAGTCGATGTGTTATTGTTGTACATTCGATGTCTAATGGATGAATCGATATGTTATCGTTGTACATTCGATGTCCAACGGATGAGTCGATGTGTTATTGTTGTACATTCGATGTCTAATGGATGAACAATATGTATATGGTTGGTACATTAGATGTTTTAACTGGATGAGTCAATATGGTAACGTTTTAACATTCATTTCAACGGATGAGTCAATATTGTATCGTTGTACATTAGATGTTCAACGAATGAGTCGATATGTTATCGTTACACATTCGATGTTCAACAGATAAGTCAATATGGTATCGTTGTACATTAGATGTCCAACGAAAATTTTGGAGGGCCATTTCACAAATAGAAAACGGTTTCCTTTCCACCGGCTGACATGGTCGCCGGTGAAACCTTTTAGTAAAACTATAGTTTAGATAATTAAAAAAATTTTAGTGAAATCTTTTAATAAAATCTTCCCCGGCGACATGTCGCCCGGGAAGGTGTACATTAAAAATTTTACTACCTTTTTTGTAATATATCAAAACTATATTTTACTAAAATTTTTAGTTAAAATATATAATCGGTTCGTTTCGGCTGGATATAATTAATTTTATACAATATATAATTTATAATATAAAATTAAATTTATAAAATATATAATCGGTTCGTTTCGGCCTGGGTGGTCCGGTTTCTCGTTCTTTCGGTCGGTTCGTATATATAATATTATTTAAAATTATTTTTTTATAAATATATAATTATTAATTACAATTATTTTTTAATAACGTATATAATCGTTCGTTTCGGTCTGGGATCGGCCTGTTTTCTCGGTTGATCCGGTCGTTTCGTAAATAATTATTATATTAAAATTATTTTTTATAAAATATATAATTATTAATTTTTAAAATTAATTTTTATAAAACATATAATCGGTCTTTTCGGCGGGTCGGTCCGGTTTCTCGTACGTTCCGGTCGGTTCCGTATATAAATATTATTTTTAAAAATATTTTTTTTCAAAAAAATATATAATTATTATTACAATTACTTTTTATAAAGTAAATAACGGTTCGTTTCGTCTGGTCGGTCCCGGTTTCACGGTCGTCCGGTCGGTTCGTATATAATTATTATTTAAAATTATTTTTTATAAAATATATAATTATTATTTAAAATTATTATTTATAAAATATATAATCGGTTCGTTTCGGCTGGGTCGGTCCGGTTTCTCGGTTCGTTCCGGTCGGTTCGTATATAATTATTATTTAAAATTATTTTTTATAAATATGTACTATTATTTACAATTAATTTTTATAAAATAATAATCGGATCGTTTCGGCTGGGTCCGGGTCCGTTTCTCGTTCTTCCGGTCGGTTCGTATATAAGTTTATGTTAAAATTATTATTTTATAAAATATATTATTTTTATTTACAATTATTTTTTATAAAGTATATAATCGGTTCGTTTCGGCTGGGTCTGGTCCCTTTTTTCTCGTTCGTTTCCGGTCGGTTTCGTATATATTTATTATTTAAAATTATTTTTATAAAATGATATAAAATTATTTACAATTAAATTTTTATAAAATATATAATCGGTTCGTTTCGGCTGGGTCGGTCCGGTTTCTCGGTTCGTTTCCGGTCCGGTTCGTATATAATTATTATTTAAAATTTTTTTTTATAAAATATAAAATTATTATTTTACAATTAATTTTTATAAAGTAATAATTGGCTTCGTTCGGCCTGGGTCCGGTCCGGTTTCTCGGTTCGTTCCGGTCGGTTCGTATATAATTATTATTTAAAATTATTTTTTATAAAGTATATAATCGGTTCAACGGATGAGTCAATATGGTATCGTTGTACATTAGATGTTCAACGGATGATCGATGTTTAATGTTGTTTACATTCGATGTCTAATTATGAATCGATATGGTATCGTTTACATTAGATGTCCAACGATGAGTCGATGTGTTATTGTTGTACATTCGTATGTCTAATGGATGAATCGATATGGTATCGTTGTACATTAGATGTCCAACGGATGAGTCGATGTGTTATTGTTGTACATTCGATGTCTAATGGATGAGTCAATATGGTATCGTTGTACATTAGATGTTCAACGGATGAGTCGATATGTTATCGTTACACATTCGATGTTCAACGGAAGAGTCAATATGGTATCGTTGTACATTAGATGTTCAACGGATTGAGTATCGATATTTTTTATCGTTACACATTTCGATGTTACAACGAATGATTCATATGTGTATCGTTGTACAATAGATGTCCAACTGATTAGTTCGATTTGTTATGGTTAGTACATTCGATGTCTAATGGATGAATCGATATGTTATCGTTGTACATTCGATGTCCAACGGATGAGTCGATGTTTATTGTTGTACATTCGATAGTCAAATGGATGAATCGATTGTCATCAGTTGGTACATTCGATGTCCAACGGATGATCGATGTGTTATGTTGTACATACTAGTCTAATGGATGAATCAATATGTTATGGTTGTTACATTTCGATGTATAACGGATTGAGTCAATATGGTATCGTTGTACATTCGATGTTCACGATGATCAATTATGGTATCTTTTGTACATTAGATGTTCAACGAATAGTTCCGATATGTTTATCGTTACACAATTCGATGTCAACGGATAAGTCAATATGTATCGTTGGTACATTAGATTCGCAACGGATGAGTAGATGTGTTATTTTTATACAATCGATGTCTAATGGATGAGTCAATAGGTATCGTTGAACATTAGCATGTTTCAACAGACTGAGTCGATATGTTATACGTTACACATTCGATGGATCAACGGAAGAGTCAATACGGTATCGATGTACATTAGATGTTCAACGAGATGAGTCGGTATGTTTTATCTTACACATTCGATGTTCAAGCGGATGAGTCAATATTGTATCCGTTGTACATTAATGTCAACGGATGAGTCGATTTGTTATTGTTTGTACATTCGATGTCTAAAGGATAATCGATATGTTATACGTTGAACATTCGAATGTCCAACGGATGAGTCGATGTGTTATTGTTGAACATTCGATGTCTAATGGATGAATCGGATATGTTATCGTTGTACATTCGATTGTCCACGGATGAGTCGATGTGTTTTTAGTTGTACAATCGATGTCTAGATTGTGTAAGAATCAATATGTTATGGTTAGTACCAATGCGATGTTTAACGGATGAGTCAATAGGTATCGTTTCGTACATTCGATGTTCAACGGATGAGTCCAAATGGTATCGTTGTGTACATATGATGTACAACGATGAGTCGAAATGTGTTATCGTTTCAACATTCGATGTTCAACGTATAATTCAATATGTATCGTTGTACATTATATGTCCCAACGATAGTCATGTGTTATTGTTGTACATTCGATGTCTAATGGATGAATCAATATTAATGGTTGTACAATCGATGTTTAGACGATGAGTCAATAGTGGTATCCCGTTGTACATTCCAGATGTTCAATCGATGAGTCAACTGGTAATCGTTGTACATTAGTGTTCAACGGACGAGTCGATGTGATATTGTTGTACATTCATAGTCTAATGGATGAATCGATATGGTTACGGATGTACATTCGATGACCAACGGATGAGTCGATGGTTATTGTTTGTACATTCGATGTCCTAATGGATGAATCAATATGGTTATGGATGTAACATTCGACGTTTAACGGATGAGTCAAATGGTATTCGTTGAACATTCGATGTTCAACGGATGATCAATAGGTATCGTGTACATAAGATGTTCAACAGATGAATCATAGTTATCGTTACACAATCGATGGTTCAACGGAAGAGTCATAGTGGTATCGTTGTAATTAGATTTCACGGATGAGTCGATATGTTATCGTTACACATTCGATGTTCAACGGATGAGTCAATATGGTATCGTTGTACAATAGATGTCCAACAGATGATTCCCAATGTGTTATTTGTTGTACATTTCGATGTCTAATGGATGGAATCGATCTGTTATCGTTGTACATTCGATGTCCTACCGGATGAGACCATGTGATATTGTTTTTACATTCGATGTCTATGTAAGGATCGATATTTATCGTTGTACATTCGATGTCCAACGGATGAGTCAATATGTTATCGTTACACATTCGATGTTCAACGGATGAGTCAATATGTATCGGTTGTATTAGAGGAGGAGGAGGTGGTGGCGGTATTAATTATGCTCGTGTGCTCGTGTGAGGAGGTCGTGAGTGGTGGTGGGTTATGTCGTGAGTAGTAGTGGTGGTGGTGGGTTCTGTAGTGGTGGTGCCAGAGGTGGTGGTGGTGATGCTCTTAAAATCGCCTAGGAGATGTTTTTTTTATGTTTTACGTTTTGGTATGTTTCTGTAAACACATATCTGGTTTTAGTACCAGAATTATCCCCGGCGACATTCCCCAGCGACAAGTCGCTGGGGAAACCATACTTTTGTCCTTTAGCGGAAAATGGCGCGATAACGAAATAATTGGAGGGTTTTTTCGCAAAAGTTAAAACGGTTTCCCCGGCGACATGTCGCCGGGGAAAGTTTTATTAAAAATTTTACCAAATTTTTTTTAATATATCAAAACTATATTTTTTCTAAAAATTTTATTAATATATTAAAGCTATATTTATTAAAAAACTAGAGTTTTTAATAATTAATATTTAAAAAATATATTATTTAAAATTATTTTTTATAAAATATATAATTATTATTTACAATTATTTTTTATAAAATATATAATCGGTTCGTTTCGGCTGGGTCGGTCCGGTTTCTCGGTTCGTTCCGGTCGGTTCGTATATAATTATTATTTAAAATTATTTTTTATAAAATATATAATTATTATTTACAATTATTTTTTATAAAATATATAATCGGTTCGTTTCGGCTGGGTCGATCCGGTTTCTCGGTTCGTTCCGGTCGGTTCGTATATAATTATTATTTAAAATTATTTTTTATAAAATATATAATTATTATTTACAATTATTTTTTATAAAATATATAATCGGTTCGTTTCGGCTGGGTCGGTCCGGTTTCTCGGTTCGTTCCGGTCGGTTCGTATATAATTATTATTTAAAATTATTTTTTATAAAATATATAATTATTATTTACAATTATTTTTTATAAAATATATAATCGGTTCGTTTCGGCTGGGTCGGTCCGGTTTCTCGGTTCGTTCCGGTCGGTTCGTATATAATTATTATTTAAAATTATTTTTTATAAAATATATAATTATTATTTACAATTATTTTTTATAAAATATATAATCGGTTCGTTTCGGCTGGGTCGGTCCGGTTTCTCGGTTCGTTCCGGTCGGTTCGTATATAATTATTATTTAAAATTATTTTTTATAAAATATATAATTATTATTTACAATTATTTTTTATAAAATATATAATCGGTTCGTTTCGGCTGGGTCGGTCCGGTTTCTCGGTTCGTTCCGGTCGGTTCGTATATAATTATTATTTAAAATTATTTTTTATAAAATATATAATCGGTTTGTTTCGGCTGGGTCGGTCCGGTTTCTCGGTTCGTTCCGGTCGGTTCGTATATAATTATTATTTAAAATTATTTTTTATAAAATATATAATTATTATTTACAATTATTTTTTATAAAATATATAATCGGTTCGTTTCGGCTGGGTCGGTCCGGTTTCTCGGTTTTTTATGTTTTACGTTTTGTGGTGCTTCTGTAAAACTCAGATTTGCTTTTGGTACCAGATTAATCCCGGGCGACATTCCCGGGAAAACTACAACTTTGTCGTTTAGCGCAAAATGGCGCCATAACAAAAAATTTGGAGGGCCTTTTTAGCAAATATAAAAACGTTTCCCGGGCGACATGTCGCCCGGGAAAAGGTTTATCAAAATTATAATTTTTGCTAAACATTTTCCCGGGCGACATGTCGCCCGAGAAAACGTTTATTAAAAATTATTATTTTTACCAAAAGTTTTCTGGGAAAAAGTTTATTAAAAAATTATAAAGTTTTATAAATCTATCAAAACTATAATTTTGAATAAAGTTTCATTTAAAATTATTTTTTATAAAATATATAATTATTATTTACAATTATTTTTTATAAAATATATAATCGGTTCGTTTCGGCCGTGTCGGTCCGGTTTCTCGGTTCGTTCCGGTCGGTTCGTATATAATTATTATTTAAAATTATTTTTTATAAAATATATAATTATTATTTACAATTATTTTTTATAAAATATATAATCGGTTCGTTTCGGCCGGGTCGGTCCGGTTTCTCGGTTCGTTCCGGTCGGTTCGTATATAATTATTATTTAAAATTATTTTTTATAAAATATATAATTATTATTTACAATTATTTTTTATAAAATATATAATCGGTTCGTTTCGGCCGGGTCGGTCCGGTTTCTCGGTTCGTTCCGGTCGGTTCGTATATAATTATTATTTAAAATTATTTTTTATAAAATATATAATTAGACGTTCAACGTATGAGTCAATGTGTTATCGTTGTACATTAGACGTTCAACGGATGAGTCGATATGTTATTGTTGTACATTAGACGTTCAACGGATGACTGGATATGATGTCGTTGTACATTAGACGTTCAACGGATGAGTCAATGTGTTATCGTTGTACATTAGATGTTCAACGTATGAGTCAATGTGTTATCGTTGTACATTAGACGTTCAACGGATGAGTCAATATGTTATCGTTGTACATTAGACGTTAAACGGATGACTCGATGTGTTGTCGTTGTACAACGTATGAGTCAATGTGTTATCGTTGTACATTAGATGTTCAACGGATGAGTCGATATGCTATCGTTGTACATTAGATCTCCCGCCAATTCCTCCTGTAGCCAAATACTCCCGCCAAATTCTCCCTCCAAAAAACTGTTTTTTTATAAAAGCATATATTATCCTCACAATCACCCACCGATCACACACATTCTTACCATCACAACCACAAACATATCACACTGCTATTATGGTGAAGATAGTGTCATATGAAGCTTTTGCGTGTCCTTGTGGATCCGGAGATGTAGTTCTGCGAGAGTCGTATAAACCTAAAACCCGTGGTAAACTATACTATGCATGTCCACGATATAATTATTATTTAGACGGTCCGGTTTCTCGGTTCGTTCCAGTATGGTTATACATTAGACGTTCAATGGACGAGTCGATATGGTATGGTTATACATTAGAGGTTCAATGGACGAGTCGATATGGTATGGTTATACATTAGACGTTCAACGGACGAGTCGATATGGTATGGTTATACATTAGACGTTCAACGGACGAGTCGATATGGTATGGTTATACATTAGACGTTCAATGGACGAGTCGATATGGTATGGTTATACATTAGACGTTCAATGGACGAGTCGATATGGTATGGTTATACATTAGAGGTTCAACGGATGAGTCGATATGTTAGGGTTATACATTAGAGGTTCAACGTATGAGTCGATATGTTATGGTTGTACATTAGACGTTCAACGGACGAGTCGATATGGTATGGTTATACATTAGACGTTCAATGGACGAGTCGATATGGTATGGTTATACATTAGAGGTTCAACGGATGAGTCGATATGTTAGGGTTATACATTAGAGGTTCAACGTATGAGTCGATATGTTATGGTTATACATTAGACGTTCAACGGACGAGTCGATATGGTATGGTTATACATTAGACGTTCAACGGACGAGTCGATATGGTATGGTTATACATTAGACGTTCAACGGACGAGTCGATATGGTATGGTTATACATTAGACGTTCAACGGACGAGTCGATATGGTATGGTTATACATTAGACGTTCAATGGACGAGTCGATATGTTATCGTTGTACATTAAATGTTCAACGGATGAGTCGATATGTTATCGTTACACATTAGATGTTCAACGGATGAGTCGATATGTTAGGGTTATACATTAGAGGTTCAACGGATGAGTCGATATGTTATCGTTGTACATTAGATGTTCAACGGATGAGTCGATATGTTATCGTTGTACATTAAATGTTCAACGGGTGAGTCGATATGTTATCGTTACACATTAGATGTTCAACGGATGAGTCGATATGTTATCGTTGTACATTAGATGTTAACGGATGAGTCGATATGTTATCGTTGTACATTAGATGTTCAACGAATGAGTCGATATGTTATCAACGGATGAGTCGATATGTTATCGTTGTACATTAGATGTTCAATGGAGCAATTTTCTGTATACCCATAAACATAAGAACTCTTATTAAAAAAAACATGACACAAACTTAAACCACTACATCCTAAAATGGTGAAAACATGGAAACGTGGGCATCCCTTCAATCTCCTTTATTCTAGCACATTCAACCAAATACACTAACTACTACTCCACACGAAGGTTTTCCATTTCATTTAAAAGCTCATGAAGTATTGCAGCTGACTCACACGGGTGGTCATCAGGATTCTTCTCCATGGCTAGTCTTGCCTCTAGTATCTTTATCTTCATAGTTAAGAGCTTGCAGTTTGAGCACTCTGTGTTTCCAGGACTAAGTGCGGCTCTAGAGGATCCTGAAGAAGAACTTGCACGCGAAGAAGAATTTGAAGGTGTTGTCGGTCCCGAAAAAGAACTTGCGTTTCCAAAAGTGATCTCATCCTTCCTTTTAAAAAAGGTTCTTATTGTTTACCTTTGAACGAGGACACGCATAGTAAAGTTTGCCAAAGCTGTGTGATTTATGTGATTGTCTCAACACTACATTACCACCTTCACATCGACACATAAAAGATTCATACGACTCCATTTGCATAAGTTACAAAACTGGGTGGTGATGGTGGTGGTGTAAAGAGTTTGTAAGGATAAGAGTTGGTGGTGGTGGTGGTGCTGTATAAGTATCATATTTATAGTTAAAATCCTCAGAATTTTTAGGCGGGAAGTTTTGGCGGGAATTCTAGGCGGGAATTCTTAGGCGGGAATTATATATTTTATAAGTATCTTTATAAGTTATTATTTATAAAATATATAATTATAAAATATATTTTATAAAAAATAATGATTTATAAGCATAATTAATTTTTTTTATAAAATACCTAATCCCGGGCGACATTTCGCCCGGGAAACATAAGCGGGAAAATTTGCCGCCAGGAGTTTCGTTACAATTTTTTATGTTGAATTTTAATAAATAGTTTCCCGGGCGACATGTCGCCCGGGAAAAAGAAACCAACGTTAATTAACACTAATTACCATGCTTAAACATTCAACCGAATTAAAAAAAAAATTGTAAAATTGCATATTTTATCTTTACTTATGGTTTAATCTTTCTCTACTAAAATGTCATAATATAGAATAACTCAATGGTGCAATCAAATAAAGATGAGGCTACATAACGTGGTACGCGTCAAGTTTGAATGGGACGCTTGCGTATGTGGTTAACAGTCCACTTAATTTACCAATATTACACCCCCTTATAACACACACCCTACATCTCATTAACCCAAAAACAAAATATGCTACTCCCATCTTATTCGATTAAGCAATCAAGAAATCTCATCCATCTTTATATTTCTTATGTCATCAAACTCGACAACCCATGAAGCAAAAACAAACCCTTTATTTTCGGCTTCAAGGTCTTTTATAAAATCTCAGGCAGGTTCATTGTATTTTCTTTATATTGTGGATTTTTTGAGTCGAGTTTGAGAAAGAATGGAACAACCTTGTTCTTGTGTTCTTTCGTATAATTTTTGAATAGTAACAAAGAAGGATTGCTTCACAAAGGTCAATGATGGTTTTGGGATCATAGTCTTTGTTTTACTTTGTTGGTTATAATTATTTGATGTTTTAAGGTAAAATGACATTTATATTGTGAGTTGATGAGTGATGGCTTGGTTGTGTCTAGATGTAGGATTGTGAACCACTAAAACAACAACGAACCACCCAAGCTCGAACACTGCCTATTAAGATTTGGTGATGTCGGTGGCGGAAACAGTTTGTTGGCTGCAGTTCCAGTGGCTGTGGCGGTGAAAGAACTGATGGATTGTGCTATTTATAAGGTAGTCTAAAGGCTTTGAAGAAGTTGAAAGATAAACAAAAATAACTATGCCATTTATAGC
>BQNB010037252.1:28177-49569 GCA_026074375.1 Tanacetum coccineum | reverse complement strand
GCAAGCAAATGCACTCTGTAAGTACTTAAGATTGAGAAACCATTAAATTATAGTACTACTTTTGGCTGTCATGATATTGATAGCGATAATCTTATATAAACATGATCTATTCACTCATGAGTTTGTCCGTTTTGTTTATAGAACAGATTTTAATAACTTGCTTCTTTTTTCAGCCAGCAAGAAAATGAATGTTTGCTCTCAAATCAAGGTGTGTGTGTTCAACTTTGCCGTTTGTCATTCTTCACTTGTTAGCATATCTCCCTTTTCATTATTAATCTGAATAATGAAACGTTACTACCTTAAAAAATTATAGATGAAATCATTTTGAGCTTTACATAGCCAGAGCATTAACCTACAAGGACCAAAGGTTGTAACCAAGACGAGGATAACCAATAACCAAATCAAACAGGTATAGGTGTACTTTAACGACATCTTATGATTTATCTAGGAGATGGAAAAATGTTGGGCATGGCAGGTTGGGTGACGGGTCAACTTCATGCCACTACGAGTAATTTTGTAAGGGTCGGGTTGGAATGACCCAGGGTGCTTCTTGTCCTAAATATTTCTTGAATTTTCTATAAGTTAATAAAGTTTCAGATATAATTACAAATATATTGTTACAATATATATATATATATATATATAATTAAAGAATTAAAGAATTTTGGAGGTTATACACATTGGTTTTATTGCAAAAATACACATCTTGTTGTTATGCAGCCGTTTTGACCCTTTTTCTTATAGCTAATTCATCCAACTGTACAAGGTTAGCCCGTTAGAAATATAACAAATTAGTTTTATCCTGTTAAGTTAGACCAGTATTAACTATATGCATAATCTGATGCAATAAAACCAGACAAGGTGTCAAGCCAGCCAAAGCTCATCTCATCTACACAGACGACTAACAACCCAGCTTTTGAAGGATCATATAGTGCGAAAACTGAAAACAAAACCCGAAAAGCTGGAACATGTATAGGCTCAAAGAATTATAAATAGGTCGTGAATCGGATTTGTAATCTTCCAATTCTGACATATCGACATTGTTTGTTTTGATCCAGTGACAGATATGACTGTGTCCAAGAGGTCTCGATGGGGAGACTTATCTGGTCTTTATAAATCAACTTCTTTTACGACTCCTATACCTGACAAAAAGTCAAAGTTTCATCCCTCATATGAATCATTGTCTAGTGCTTCATCTTCTAAGAATTTTACGAAATCTATTGGAAGTAAAAAACAATCCCAGAAAGTTGAAAGCGATAAACTCTCCTTCCTCGGTTCATTATCCATTGTCATCTACGTGTTCTTCTAGCACATCTCCTGCTAGCTCCATTGATGGATGGTTCTTAGAATCTTTATCTTCAGCTACTACCATTACTGATCAAAACATCAGACCAACATCAGATTTTCAAAGTCTTTCACTTGCATCTTGTCGAAATTCTGTGGAAGGTAAGTTTACTAGTCAAAAAGCCATAAGATCATCAATACGAACTAGCCCATTTTCTGGTGGACCAAAAAGAAAGATCAAATCTTAAGGTCTTCGGATGCCATCCCCAAAGATTGGATTTTTTGATGAGGTACTTCACGCCGTCCTAGTTTCTTTACAATAAGTTCGTCTCATTTACTTAGGAACTGTGATTTGGTTTTGTTTTTATCTCTATGGGTTAAATGGGTGAAAATAGTATAGAGTTTAAGAAAACGGGTCAAATGAGTCAAAAGTTGCCCACTATGTACTTCTACTCTATAAAACTCTATAACTCATCTTATTGAAAGAGTTAGATTAATTTTTGGATTAAAAATAGTTATTGCAATCATATTTGATTCACTAACTATTCAAACAAAATCATGGGGAAAAAAGTCAACAATGTGCGTATCAGAATATGCAGTTTGACCCGTTATCCAACCCGTACATATTGCCACCTTTACATCTTATAGATACTATGTGAACTTACTAGTACCTTTTCTTGCGAAATTTTTACTCACAGGAGCCGATCTTAAGAGGAATTCTGCAAGACCGTTTTGAGGACCACAGTCCCTTGCTTAATGAAAAAAGTATAAAAATACAGTCATCTCCTCATTCTTCTTCTGTTTCCACCGAGAATTGCTTAAAAGCTAGAAAACTTAAGGAACATGATGGTAGCAAATTTAGTGCGAGTTGTAGCTAGTTGAAGCCTGATAGGCAAGCACCTAAAGAGATTTCAAAGAACAGGTGGAGCAAAAGAGACAGAAAGACGAATTTGGTGTACTTCACGTGATTGACACAAAGAAAAAACAAGACGAGAGTGATCAACATGATAGCCAAAAGGAGAATGTGTATAGTTACAAAGATGAAGTCAATGGCTTAAGCAAACAATTGGAAGTCATTGATCTCGATAGAGATGTAGCTGAAGTTAAAGGTCAACGGACTAGCGCTAAGCAGCATGGTCAAGTTATATCTCTACCAAATGCTGAGCATACTCAACTTTGCTCAAGAACTCCACTGGCTGAAAAGATTATTAGCACATGATAGAATTTTGCATTATCTGGAATGCTTGATGTTATCATATTTTTTTTATACATTTTTGTTATTCCTTTTTATATTCGTTTTCACCTTTAGTAATTAAGAGCAAAAATTGTCATGGGCTTGCGTAGTTTGAAGCCTCGCATAGGTTTTTAGCTTTATTTTTTCTTTAACAAACATAATGTTTAACTTGATAATAACTTAATAAGTTTATTTGTGTTGAAGTCTCAAAATAATTCAAAAATCAATTACATACACGTATTTTTTGTTAATTTTTATGGGAAAAAGACTATGGGTGTAAATACTCCACAGGGTCTAATAGAAAGGTAACAATGTTATCTACCATTCTACCAAAAACATAATTTTTTTATTATATAAAATGAGTGACTGATATTTATTCATCAATATGTGATACATGTTACTGTAGTTTATAATTGAATGTATATTTAATTAGTTTGTTACATATATTTAAATTTTAGATTGATTATATTATGAATGTTAGGTTCAGTAAAATCATTTGATTGATAAAATAAGTTTATTTTTTATATTGTATACTTACCATACATAGAATATATTACACACATTTTAACATATTAGGAAACAATTGTGACCAAGATACAAATATTTTGTTTTGATATTGAACCTTGCTTGTATATATATGTTATTACATTTTCTACATTTAACAAACATAATGTTTAACTTGATAATAACTTAATAAGTTTATTTGTGTTGAAGTCTCAAAATAATTCAAAAATCAATTACATACACGTATTTTTTGTTAATTTTTATGGCAAAAAGACTATGGGTGTAAATACTCCACGGGGTTTAATAGAAAGATAACAATGTTATCTATCATTCTACCAAAAGCATAATTTTTTTTATTATATAAAATGAGTGGCCGATATTTATTCATCAATATGTGATATATGTTACTGTAGTTTATAATTGAACGTATATTTAATTAGTTTGTTATATATATTTAAATTTTAGATTGATTATATTATGAATGTCAGATTCAGTAAAATCATTTGATTGATCAAATAAGTTTATTTTTTATATTGTCCATGTGGTTTCAACTTTCTCACATAATACATCCTTGTCAGAAACTATTGGCAGTATACATCATTCGTTAGGCAAACGTTTGCCACAATACATCCCTGAGGACGAACGATGCAAATATTTTTCCGTTATCTTCTTACGAGGGATGTATTGTGTAAAAAATCACAGGGATGTATTTTGCAAATATTTTATTTTTTAATTTTTTTTTTTTAAAATATTTTTTTTAATTTTTATTATCGGCCGTTTTTTTTATTTGTGTATATTATTAATAAAAAAATTATCTCTTTGGTACGTTTTTTTTCGTTTTTGTCTGTATAAAGCGGATGAAAACGTACAAAATCGGACAAAATCGTATAAAACGTACAAAATCAAATAAAAATTATAAAAACGTACAAAATCGTATAAAAATTTACCAAAATATATTTAAATTGATAAAAGCGGATGAAAGCGCATGAAAACGTACGAAAACGTATAATAACGTCGGAGAAAAATAGATAGAAACGAAAATAAATAAAAATAAAAAATAATAAAAACAAAAAAATAATAATAATAATATTAATCATAATAATATTATTATTAATAATAATTAAAACAAAAAAAAACAAAAAAAAACAAAAAAAAATTAAAAAATATATATTTGCAAAATACATCCCTGTGGTATTTTTACACAATACATCCCTCGTGAGAAGATAACGGAAAAATATTTGCATCGTTCGTCCCCATGGATGTATTGTGGCAAACGTTTGCCTAACGAAGGATGTATACTGCCGATAGTTTCTGACAGTGATGTAAGAAAGTTGAAACCACAGGGATGTATTTTACAGTTTACTCATATGTTATATTACACACATTTTAACATATTAAGAAACAATTGTGACCAAGATACGAATATTTTGTTTTGATATTGAACCTTGCTTGTATATATATGTTATTACATTTTCTACATTTAACAAACATAATGTTTAACTTGATAATAACTTAATAAGTATATTTGTGTTGAAGTCTCAAAATAATTCAATAATAGAAAAAGACTATGGATGTAAATACTCCACGGGGTCTAATAGAAAGGTAACAATGTTATCTACCTTTCTACCAAAAGCATAATTTTTATTATTATATAAAATGAGTGGCTGATATTTATTCATCAATATGTGATATATGTTACTATAGTTTATAGTTTATAATTGAACGTATATTTAATTAGTTTGTTACATATATTTAAATTTTAGATTGATTATATTATGAATGTCAGGTTTAGTAAAATCATTTGATTGATCAAATAAGTTTATTTTTTATATTGTATACTTACCATACATAGAATATGTTATATTACACACATTTTAACATATTAGGAAACAATTGTGACCAAGATACGAATATTTTGTTTTGATATTGAACCTTGCTTGTATAAAAAGATTACATTTTCTACATTTAACAAACATAATATTTAACTTAATAATAACTTAATAAGTTTATTTGTGTTGATGTCTCAAAATAATTCAATAATAAATTACATACACGTATTTTTTGTTAATTTTTATGGGAAAAAGACTATGGATGTAAATACTCCACGGGGTCTAATAGAAAGGTAACAATGTTATCTACCTTTCTACCAAAAGCATAATTTTTTAATTATATAAAATGAGTGGCTGATATTTATTAATCAATATGTGATATATGTTACTATAGTTTATAGTTGAACGTTTATTTAATTAGTTTGTTACATATATTTAAATTTTAGATTGATTATATTATGAATGTCACATTCAGTAAAATCATTTGATTGATCAAATAAGTTTATTTTTTATATTGTATACTTACCATACATAGAATAGAATATGTTATATTACACACATTTGAACATATTGGGAAAAAATTGTGACCAAGTTATCATGTATACGAATATTTTGTTTTGATGTTGAACCTTGCTTGTATATATATGTTACGGAGTATTACATTTTCTACATAAATTTCTTTATTGTGATTTAGAGTAAAGAGCAACAATAGTGTGTGAGATGGATAGCTTGCAACTTATTGATTTATCTAAGGAGGATGATTGTTTACTTCCTTTATCATTTCGTGATTCTGTCGAAGATGTTAGACTTTCATGTGCAGGTTTTATTTCTATTTTGTTAGTTCTCTGTTTGGTTGCCTGTGTTCTACAAATCTGTGTTATCATTTATGTTTTGTTGATATTAAAAAAATAAGTAAAAATTATTTATGTTTTTTTGTGGAACTTTATTACATGTTTTGCAGTAGGTTTTGATAACGCGTCGATGATTAAACGTGGCAAAATGAGGCCGGTGGAGGAAAGAAGCCTAAGTGAGTTGCGTAAAAGCTTAGATTGGAATAGTGCTTTCTTCACTAGTCAAGGTGATTGTTACAATTTACATGTTTGTTTTACATTTGTTAGCTCACAAACTTTTCGCATGTTGTTGCTATTCAATTTAAGGGTTTGTTTTTGCATATTACTTAAAACATTCACATGTTTTCGCTCCATCATGTTTTGAAAGAAATTCGTATGACAGAGAATGTCAAGCTGCATCGTTTTTCAAGTACATTGGGCCATTGATTTGTTTCTGTATTCAATGTAAAGTTGGTAAAATATGTGTATGTTAAAGGTGTTGACATATGCAGGTTTGTTGAACCCTGAAGAGTTGTATATGATAAATAAAGCTTTCCAGAAAACTAGTTGTTCTTGTCAACCATCTTTTAGTTCCCGAAAAGATTTAAGGCCTGATATCCATAAACGATCTACGGTTCCTATAAACCGTCATAGATTGGCACCCAACCAAGTGGTTATGGAACATAGAACCAGAAAAGCTGGAGCAGGTTTGGCTTCAAAACGATAAACGAGTAATATATGTATCTATATAGTTGGCAAATTTGATGTACTGATTTCTTCTCTTTACCAGGATCCACTTTGTCGATTAGGTCTCAGGGAGACTTTTCGTCTAGATTAACGTCTTTTACAACTTTGAAGACTAAGATGTCAAAGGTTCATCGCTCAAATGAATCGCCTTCTGGTGCTTCATCCAAGTGTATTTCAAGAAACATCAAACCGACCATTGTCGACCGTTCCTCGGTCCTGTCTCCATTGTCGTCCACTTGTTCTTATAGCACATCTCCTTCTAGAAATTTTCACAATGCCACGTCACCCTCAGATTTTCACAATGCCACGTCAAAGGTTCATTGCTCAAATGTATCGCATTCTGGTGCTTCATCCAAGTGTATTTCAAGAAACATCAAATCAAGAAACATCAAACCTACCATTATCGACCGTTCCTCCTCGGTCCTGTCTCCATTATCGTCTACTTGTTCTTCTAGCACATCTCCTTCTAGAAGTTTTCACAATGCCACGTCACCTTTAGATTTTCAAACACCTCGTTGTGATGTGGCAAGACCACCAATAAGAAAGATCAAATGTTTAGGTCTTCGAATGCCATATCCAAATATTGGTCCCTTTGATGAGGTATTTCATGTCATTCTGGCTTTTTTTCATATAATAGACGCTAATTGAACTTACTAATATATTATTTTTTTAACTCGTTGCTCACAGGCACAGGCGGTAAGTAAAGGTAGTATGCACAAGTTAAACCAAATTGAGGCATCTACTCTTTGTATTTCTAGCGAGAATTGTTTAAAAGTTAAAAAGTAACTCAGTAGGGAACATGATGGAAGAAAAGTCGGTGCAAGGTGTAGCAAGCCAAAGAGTAATGGGCAAATACACAATGAGATGTTGAAGGACAGAATGAACCATGAGCGAAAGAGTCTGAAAAATGATAGTAGTTCATTTAAAGGCAAAGTAGTGATTAATATAGAGAAAATGCAAGAGGATAGCGATCAGTGCTCATTACAGGAGAGCCAAAAGGAGGACATGTGTAGTTATGAAGACAAAGTGAATGGTTTAAGCAGTCACTTAGAGAGCATTGGTCTCGACGGGTATGCCGAAGTCAAAAGTCAAGGGAGTTGCGCAAAGCGTGGGCAACCTTTTTTGGAGACAAGCAAACCAAGTTTTTTATGTAGAAGCTTAGATTGGGACAGTGCCTTCATCACCGGTGCAGGTAGTGAATCGTTGCAGTCTTTACGTGTCTGTTTAGATTTTTGCGTTTTTGTTTTTCTTAAAAATCATTGATCACAAAAACAATCATAAAAATTAAAAAAAGAATATATATGTTTTCATAAATAAAATTAGAGAAATCTGCAAATATGCTCCCTGTGGTTTCCCAAATTTGCAGATTTGCTCCCCAACTTCACGAAAGTGCAGGCGGCCTCCCCAAAACGAAACTTGTGTCGCATTCATGCTCCCTGGCAGGGAGCACGAGTGCAATGGAAGTTTCAATTCCCATTGCATTCGTGCTCCCTGGTAGGGAGCACGAGTGCAATGAAAGTTTCAAACTGGGGAGGCCACCTGCACTTTCGTGAAGTTGGGGAGTAAGTCTGCAATTTTTGCAAACCACAGGGAGCATATTTGCACTTTTCTCATAAAATTATTACAATATCAACATCATTCGATGAATAAATCGATTTAAGGGTTGTGTATGCATTAAAAGTATCGGCAAGGCATTTTTCAGCCCGCTTGATCCATTCAGCACATACGACCGGTCCCCTTCTTAAAAAAATTATCCTTAAACCTGTATGAGATTAGAAACGACCCAAATTGACTTATTCAAAAGTTTGTGGGCGGAAATGTCTCCTAAATCTTCCTTTAACGTGCAACATTTTTACTTATTGCACAAGTTTTCATAGAACTCCGTGCTCACCAGAGCTTTGCAAATTATAGCATTTGTATTAATTAATTTGATTCCATATGTCAAGATGCATTTCTTTTTCTAGCATGAAAGACTGTTTCGTTCTTTGGTTCATGTAATAATGGTATAGATTTAAATGCTTTTTGATATATTCAGGTCTATTAACCAATGAAGAGATGACTCTCATTAATAAAGACTTCGCGGAAGCTAATTCCAATCAACCATCTTATGGAACTCTAAACGATGGGCAGCCACACCAAGTTTCTGGTCCGAACCAGACATTATCAGATAGTGATGGCTTTCATCTGGAGACTTTAGAGAGTGATCTCCCCAAATATGTAAACCCTGATATCCACATTAAGAACAAGGCAAAAAAGGGGCTAAAAGACGACATTGCTACAGATCACAGCAAAGCTACGATAGACAAAGAGAAAAGGCAAGATGGCTGTAAAAACCAAGAGGAGTCAAGATGATTGACCATGCGTAAAAGCTTAGATTGGGATAGTGCCTTTATTCCTAGTGCTGGTAATTTTTTATGTCTAATATACCATTCTATTACAAAGGTTTATTTTACATCTGTTATCCAAGAAAACGAAACAAAATCATGATTTCTTAGTTTCGGAGGCAAGATCTTGTTGCGTCATGGATTGATCTCGAGTTTAATAATTTTTTTAGTTTAGAAATTTAATTTTTGAATTTAGATAAATATCTCTTACATTGGACAGATATTTACACGTCTTCTGAAAACTCGCTCCTACAATCTTTGTAATTCTCAATTAAGGGAGAAGTAATTTTTATATAGTTAAATCTTGGAAACTAGTTCATTAGATCTCAAATTTCTTAAATTTTGCGCTGTAAATTTAGTTCATGTAAATATTGTAAATACGAGAATGGTTTTTTTAACATACGCAGGTTTGTTGAGTTTTGAAGAATTATCTTTGATAAATAGAGGCTTCAAGACAGCTGATCCCATTCAATCAATTTTCGGAGCTAGCAAACATATACAAACACATATAGGTTCTCATCAGGATCAGACATCTTCGAAGAGTGGTGACCTTCCTCTTGGGGCTTTAGAAATATTGGGTCAAACCGGGTCAAACTCGCCAATCTGGGTAATCACACCCGCTGGACAAAAGGGCGGTTACAAAAACGGTTATATAACTGAAAATAACTGTAAATCAGTTATTCCTCAACAGACACGATGGTTCATTGAACCGACATAACTTTTAGATTTACTGTTTCATTTCTTATAAATAGGGACGAATTGTTAAAACAAGTATGTATGACAGATTCTAAAATTATAGCAAGTTTAATAGCAAGATTATATTTCTGGTATATTTTTTGCAAATTAGAAAGTTCGATCCAACATTTGGCATCAGAGCAAGGTTTGATTGAAAAACCAAATCATCATATACCAAGATTTTCTTTTTCGAATAAAAAAAAACAGCACCAAGTTTTTCCAGAAACCGTTTTTACATCACGCGAATCCAACATCACAGCCAAGTGAAAAGAAATCACTGACAACGAAGGGTTCCAACCCTGCAAGTTCATCAAACAAGAAACGGAAAACCACAACCCGAAAAACAAAGGGATAAGGCACCATTTTTTCACAGATTCGAAAATAAAAAGGAACCCACATCGAATCAAAAACAGAAGTCATCATCGAAGGGGCAAAAATCAGAATCAAAAGAACGAACGCACCTGATTCTGAAGGAGATAAAGAACCGCACACCAAATCGATCCATAGAATCGATTCGAATTAGCAAGAAAGCCCCAAATTTTAGGCGGTTAGCAAGATCCCCAATTTGCAAAACCCTAGTTTTTCGCAAAACAATCAAGGGAATCGAAGCAAGAAGATCATAACACACTCGCAAGAAACAAGAAGGTTGAACCAACCATACTTGATCGGTGTACAAACCACCAAGGCAAGAAAGGAGGAATTAGTAATCGGTCTCAGAGAAAGAAGGAGAGATTTGATATCTCAAAGGAAAAAGGCACGGTTACAATTGATAAAGAAAAAGGGAGGCGCACAACATAAAAGGAGTAGGGCACACAACGGGTTTTTATTAACCTACCAGGTTTTAAAACGAAACCATTTAACCCCTCAATTTTATTTCTCTTTACAATCTATATTATTAGTTTTTGTTTAGAAAATACCCCTTTTTAAATTTTAAGTTAGTATTTTTCAAAACCTTTTTTTTGAAAATATATTAAAACATAGCAAGATAAACCCGAACCCTTTGTGGTTCATAGCAAGATAAACCGAATCCTTTGCGATTCATAGCAAGACCGAATCCTTAGGTTCATAGCAAGATCCGAGCCTTAAGATTCAAATTAGAAAGGATCAATTACTTTGGTCAAAGCAAGCAAGTTAAGCCCTAATTAGCAACTTGGTTAAGAGCGCGAAGGTTGATTAACAAATTGGTCAACGTTCGTACTGGGTAGCAAGTAGCCCATAAATCAAGTTAGTTTGGGTAGCAAGTAGCCCAAACAAAAAAAACTAGGTAGCAAGTAGCCTAGATAGCAAGATTATTGGGTAGCAAGTAGCCCAAACAGCAAGGAATTTAATCATAAATTCTAAGCAAGCAAGCAAGAGAAACTTCATAGTTTCTATAAAAAGTAAGAATTTTGATCTTTTGATCAAACACCAAAGCAAGGTCTGATAAGCCACCAAAGCTTTGTCCTCCCCATCGCCAAGTATATTTCGACTTGGCTTTTCATGAAAGAAAGTATGGTTGGCTTAGCCACATACTTCAAGGGTGATTCAGTAAAGATTTAGTTTGGCAAATCTTTTAGTATAAAGCCATGGAGTATTTAAAATTTTAGGAGATGGTCAAGAGTTCAAAATCTACAATGGCCATGATTCAAATTACTTGATCTTGGCCATCCATTTCATTCACATCCAATGGCCATGATTCAATCCTTCACACATATATAATGCCCAAAAAAACACACCTCATCTCATTTATTTATTTTTTTCTCTCTCCTAAAAATTACACCTCCACCGGAGGAACCCTAAAACCACCGCCGGAAAAGCGTCTCCATCCCTACTACACCGCAAACATCGCAACCATCATCGAAACACATCACCATCATCATCGGAACACAGAGGCACCATAACCACCATCATCATACTCGGAACCCTAACATCACCACCATTATCATACTCGGAACCCTAACATCACCACCATCATCCGAACCCTAAAATCACCACCATCGCCGGAAACATCACCACCATCACTGGAATAAGCACAGATTCAAGTAATAAACTAAACGAAATGGATGAAGAAATATCGATCCAAATGGATGAAGAAGAACTAAATAAACTAAACGAAGTTATTGTTGAAAAAGTTACAGTTATGGAAGAAGTTATGGAAAAAGTTACAGGTGAAATCTCATGTGATTTGTAACAAACTGTCTTGAATTTGTAATAAGCTGAGATTCAAGTAATAAGATGACATTTATACTAGTAAATGGAATCTCATGAGATTCAAAGTGAATCACTAGTATCAAAAATTGTTCTAAAAATTGGAATCTCATGAGACTTTTGACACTAGTGATTCACTTTGAATCTCATGAGATTCATTTTGAATCTCATGAGATTCAAATGTAATTTATAATAAATCTAATGTCATTCTTTTTTTTATACACAGAATGTATGAGAACACCAAGACCTACTTTATACGAGCAAAATGAGACACCCGGTGGTTCAATTTATTGGGAGCCTCATGTAGAAGGAATTCCTATACCAGTTGAAGGGACCTACTATGGTACAATAGATGAAGCTTTAGATATGTATATAAAATACGCTAAAATGGCTGGTTTTGAAGTTAAAAAAGGAGGCCAAAGGAAAACAAAATCAGGAGCGGTTCAACATAAGTATATTTATTGTAATAAAGAAGGTGTTCCAAAAGGTATTAATATCAACACTCTTGATCCCGAATATAGCAAACAAAAAAGGAATGCAATAACTCATGCAACAGGTTGCAAAGCTCATATAAGATTAGTTTTGGATAGTGTTTCTGGAAAATACCAGTTAGAGAGCTTTAAACCCAAACACAATCACATACTTATTCCAAAAGAGTACAAACATTTTACAAAGAAACAAAGAAAGATGAATCAATCAGAAAAAATATTTGTTGTCAAAGCTGCAACAAATAAAATTGGTGCAACACGTGCACACAACTTGTATTGTAGCATAAAAGGCGGGTATGAATATGTTCACGAGACGAGCGATGATTTTAAGAATCATCAAAGTGATGTTAATCAGTTTATAGGTGAAAGTAACGCACAAATGCTTATAAACAAAATGGAAAACAGAAAAAATTATGTGCCGAACTTTACATTTCAGTATAAGGTAGACAACTCTGAGTTGGTTGCCATGTTTTAGGCCGATGAAGTTGCCAAATGTAACTACAAAGAGTTTGGAGACATAGTATCTTTTGATGCAACCTTCAACAGCAACAAGTAAGTGAATCACTGTTTTTGACTTTATAATTAGGCTTATTTTAGGAATCACAAGTGATTCCCTTTAAATCTCTTGTGATTCCCTTTGAATCTTATGAGATTTCACTTGAATCTCATGTGATTATACTTAATCTCATCAGATTTCTCTTGTGGTTCCCTTTGAATCTTATGAGATTTCACTAGAATCTCATGTGATTCTAGTTGAATCTCAAGAGATTCTTATGGAATCTTATGTGATTCTACTGGAATCCACAATCCAAGTTTCTCTTGTGATTCCCTTTAAATCTTATGAGATTTCACTTGAATCTCATGTGATTCTAGTTGAATCTCAAGAGATTCTTCTGGAATCTCATGTGATTCTACTAAATCTCATCAGATTTCTCTTGTGATTCCCTTTGAATCTTATGAGATTTCACTTGAATCTCATGTGATTCTACTAGAATCTCATGTGATTCTTCTGTTCTCAGAAGTACTAACAAAATGATTTTTATATAGGTACAACATGAAGTTTGTACCATTCATTGGCATTGATAATCACGGCAAATGTCCACACTGGTACGGGAAATGCATTTACAATGAAGATACACAATCATACACGTGGTTGCTAACGGCATTCATGTCGGCTTTCTTAAAAGAACCAACCATGATTGTGACCGATCAAGACGGAGCCATGAAGAGAAGCTATATAACCGTTTTTTTAAGAAATCCAAACACAGACTTTGCATGTGGCACATTATGCAAAAAATTCCATTCAAGGTATTTTTATTCACATAACTATTGAATCTCAGGTGATCTCTCTGAAATCTCAAATGATTTATGTTGAATCTCATGAGATTCTCTTTGAATCTCATGAGATTCTCTTTGAATCTCATGAGATTCGAGTATGAGATTCAGAGTAAATAAGATTCAGAGTAATCTACTATATCAAGGCCTTATTGTATCTCTCATTCAAATATTGATTCGATCACATGCCTAATTTGTCTCTCATGTGATTTAAACTTAATAATTCTTTTATCCAAAACATATTAGTAAAGCAAATATACAATGGGAAAACAATTTCAAGAACGTTTGGGAAAATGTTCATTAAACCATTGACGTTTAAAAGAAATGGGCACCATTGATTAGGATATATGATTTGAAAAAAATACAATGGATTGACAAAAATGTTCAATCTTCAGAAATTTTGGATTCCAGCTTATTTTATTGACTCTGGCTCCCATATTTGGATTGAAGAACCACTTTCAAGGTCTGAAAGTGAACAACTATTCATCAAGAGTTTCACAAGCCTAAGCAACGCTTGTTAGTTCATGATGTCATATGAATCACAATGGAATTAACCCCCCCAAAATCAAGACAACAGCAGCGGAATGGGTAACATTGGGTGCTAACTTTTCAGGGCACAAAACACAAAGTCCGAAAAACGACCTCAAAAAGACTGTTTAAATAAATGTTCACCTTCTTATATATTAAAATCGAGTTTACAAATAATTTAAGGTAACTCAAATATAAGCGTTAATCAAAAATATAAATCCAGCAGCACTCGATTGCTCCAATGCCCACTACAAATAAAAACTGAGAAAAAACATGCAAATACGGTCAACATAAATTTTGGTGAATTCATAGGTATTAAAAAAATAGTATATAAATAATTTAAGAAATATTTTTTTTTTTTATCATAAGAAAAGTAGCGTTACAGTAATTCAAAGTGTTATTTCCTTTCCGAATCCCAAGTAGTGATTCGGTAAATCAAGTAATGTATAGTAGAGGACCACAAATCGAAGTAATGGTGGACTAATAACGTATTCCGAAGTCAAAACAAGTAAATGTAACAAAAAACACAATTCATCAAGTCTAATTAATATTATTGCACTAAGCTCATGAACCCCAGCCTTAACCTAGTTTTGCCCCAAATGTATAGGAAGCTTGCCAACAACCAAAAAGTATTCACAATGTTAAATGCACCATGGTCAACTTGTGACCAAGGAAAATTCCAGGTGGGGATTGTCGTCCCGATAGATTCTATTCCACACACTCCGCTCACTACATCTCAATTGACTGGTTCATGATATAGTAGGGACTTAATAGGCAATAGTGGTAACTAAGGCAATAATATCAGGCATAATCTGTATAGCATACAGTTTAAAACAAACACTTGTGTCCTTAGTAAAACAATCATGTAATTCCACCCCGTAAGTTTATGAAAACATGGAGATAGAAATGGGGCATAGAACTCACAAAGTATTGAAAGGTAATTTGTACTGTAGTAAAATAAATGAGTTTTAAACATCATGTATTCCCCTCAGCGTGGTTTATAAAACAATGAAAAGATTGAAATTCGAGGACTAAGAACTCACAAAGTCCTTTAAAAGTAATCACATTTACATTGATATAAGAATAAACGAGTATGTAAAATAGGTTTGTTAAACAACTGTATCCCCCGTCGCGGTTTAATAAGCATGTAAATAAGTAAAAGTGAGGCTATGAATCTCACCTTAGAAGTGAAGTGATGAAATAATCGAGATATAAACTCAAGATGAGAGACCGAGAAATGACAACGAGAAATAAAGCGTCACAAAGCCGAGTAAAACTCTAAAAGCCACCTAAGAAAATAAACTCGCGACTTAGAATTACAAATATTATACAAGTATGTATAAATAAGTTTTTATAAAGTTTTTATTTAGCTATAACATTGCACTTAGAATCTGTTTTTAAGTTAGCGTTGTGACTTATTAATGTCGCCATATTTATGTGAGATCAAAAATTTAATATTAGCCTAACTTATTTTGCTAGACATGCTTTGATAAGTCATAAGCATAAACTAAATAGCCACTTAAGTGTTTTATTATCTTAACAACTTAAAAGTCAAATACCAGTAAACCAACAACACTCAAGGGTCATCTTTTTTTTCATCTAACGAAACTACAAAGGGTTTGTTTTGAAAATTAGTTAAAATAGAAATTTCCCCACGTCATTATCAAATAACTTTGTTTTGTCTTATTTTTATATATATAATATTTTATTTCTTTAACATGATTAGGGTGCATATAAGCAAACTAGTTAAACTTAAGGGCTAATAATCATATCCAATAAATCTTAAAGGGTTGTTTTTGAAAATAACTCAAATGACCACACGAATTGCATCCACATTCACGTAGATGTGTAAGAATTTGTAATATCTTGTCCCCTCATAATTTATTCATTTTATTGAGTCAATTTTTTTTTTAACATTTTGGGTTTCTTTTGCTCATAATGATCATATAACCAAAAGCCAGAATCATGCATGTTTTAAGGCAAGATTAAAATTAATAGGGCTATACGAAAAATAAAAGATATACATTTATACCGAGACGCCACCGTGCAGATGGAGATGAGAGCGAACACCGTCGGAAAAATCGCATAACTCAAACGAACGAACGTCACCAGGTGAAAAATAAGCTACCGAACCAACTTGATGAAAAACCAAAACATCGTCGAAAACGTTATCATCAGAAAAACAAACGGAACCCGCAAGCCAACCCAAACGAGGACCTTGAAAAATCAAAATAAAACCCAAAAGACGATAACAGGTCACAAACTCGAACTGAGGAGTGACTGAACACCATGAGACTCAAAACTGCTTACAAACAAAAGAACGTTTCGCTTCACTACTCGAAATAAAATAGATTTCAACCGAATAGTCGCGTTTTCAAAACGCTTTTAATTAAAAAATGATGACTAATTTTATTTAAATATTTTTATTGATATAAAAACTGATATTAAAAAACAAATTTAATGTTTTTTTTGTGTGTCCGAATTATAAATTGTTCGAAAAATTTTTGCGGGGCCTGTTTTAGCCCTTTTCGGCCTCGTTTCCAGGTCTCGGGCAAAACTAAAAAGTTGTCAGGAATGTCGTTTTACAATAAATTGCTTTAGAGTCCGAGTTGTGAAAACGTGCTTTAGGTGGTCGTTTTTGATAAATCAGTTTATATAAAAAAATTATAAACGACTAACATGTAATAATAAACATGATTTTTGTGTTTTACACCTTAGGAATGTGTTTTGTATATTTTTTGTACTAGTAAATCCTTTTATATAGGTGCTTAACTAAGGTTAAGAAACTCTAGTTCAAGTTAACTAGGGGTTAAGTTAAAGAAAATATCTAAAAGATATTTTAGATACAAATCAAAATAAAATATCTTATAAATATCTAATAAATATCTAAAAAATATCTTGAAAAATACGTAAAATGTTATAAATTATCATCGTAATATTTATTTAACACTTGTTTGACGTAAACTATTGTTTGGTGCCCGTTTACGTTAACTGATCATTTTTTTTTTTAGCTTACGTGATTTAACGTAACGATTAAAATTAAAAGCGAACGCGTACGAGAAAAAAAATAAATAGTGAAATTAAATAGTATTGTAAATGACCTGAAAATACGGAATGTTACAGTCCTACCCCCGTTAAATGAGCCTTGTCCTCAAGGCTCAAGTTTGCGACATTTGACGAAGGTACGGGTCGGAGAAAAGATGCGGATTTCATCCGAAATTGTTTTGATGAAGAGGTGAAGGAATTAAGGAGACTACTCCTCAGTATGACATTGTCTATTTCCTGAATGCAATGAAATCACTAATCACCAAATATAACGAAGGTTGAATTGGGCTTATGTAATATTGAGGGCCAACGATGCAATGCTCATTTTCGTCAAAATAGTGTAATGTAGGAACTGTATCAAATAGTTTTATAATGAAATGAAATAGTCAGTAAAGTAAACGTGAAGTAGCTTATAGGGTGACAACAAATGATAGCAAAATGGTTTATGGGTTGACATCGAGATTGTTTGTAAAGCGATAGGTCATAACAAGTATCAAGAATATCCGAACAAATGCAGAAGTAGTCAAAGAAAAGAAACGTAAAGAATTATTCAATCAACAAAATAAACGTAAAAAGTCGTGTTCTAAAGGTAGGTGCTCCAAAGTGACACGTATGAGGTGACAAGTTAAAGTCGCGAAAAGTTCGAAGTAAATCGTAATAGATCAAAAGAAGATGGCCCAAGAGGTAAAGAATTCTTATATAATGACCAGTATTGATGCTCGAAGTAGTAAAATAATAAATCAGGAAAGTACACAAAAATCAGAATGTTGAATAAATATATAACAGACCGATATAATGTAAATAGTAATGATGTCATATGATAGACGTAAGAGAAAAAATCGAGGGGCGAAATCTTAGTCTAGTATTTAAAATACTCTTATCCATGTAATAGTAGTAGGATGCAAAAGAGAGCAAATTTAAGTTACCTACCTGGTGAGCAAGCGGCGCACAGGAATCGGATTAAACAAGAGAGACTCTATATTTTGAAACATGGTCATAAAGTCTAGGTTTTAAAAAGACCTAGTTCTCTTTATGACTTCATCTCTGATAACCATCTGTAACACACCCCAAAATGTTTACCATTTCCGCTGCGTTGTCATGATTTTTGGGGGGTGTTACATGGAAAGGCAAAGGTATAGGCAAGAGAAATTAGACTTCAACACAATTGATGCAGCTCCAAAGTGTATTACATAATTAGATATTGAACGTCATGCAGCACGAGTATACACTAGGACGATGTTTTTGATTGTTCAAACTAAAATAAATAAAGGTTGTTGGAATTGTACGATTCAAGGTTTAAATATAGGTGAAGGTTGTGAAACCGTCATTATTAGAGACAAGAAGCCGAATAAAAATAAATCACTTTTTCACAAAAAAAGGAAAAAAAGGAAAAGAATAAGAGAAGAAAACTCAAACAGCGAGAGACTATAAGGTAAGTTTTTATTTGTTTTAAACATGAATTTTTTAAGTTACTAAATGCACTCTGAATCTCATGAGATTCATAAGATTCACTCTGAATCTCCTGAGATTTACTCTTAAATCTCATGAGATTCCACTTAATTATTTGAATATTTGTTTAATTGTATATTTGTTAATAAAACATAACAAAAAAATTCAATAAATACTTGAAGCCAAAAAATGTTAAATAAAAAAATTAATTAGAATCACATGAGATTTCTAGAATTACAACAAATCAAAAGAGATTTACATGGAATCTCAAAAGATTCATATTGAATCTCAGGAGATTTCTTTGGAATCTTAAATGATTCAAGTGGAATCTCAAGAGATTCATACTGAATCTCATGAGATTTCTCTGGAATCTCATGGCTATTTTCTAATCTGATGTAGTTCTAATAACATTCTTATTACTTGATGTTTTTGTTGAGAAAGGGTATTAAAAATATAGGAAAGATGGTCGGTGGTATGTACTTGTAGAAATTTACTCCTATACGGGTTTCTCTTTGTCGACATATATATCTGTGTGATCAAGAATCATAAGATTAATGATATTCCAGAAACAATACATTTGAGGCGCTGGACAAGGACATAATACCTCCCGAACTTGGCGAAGGAAAAAAAAAATATATGGTGAAAAAAACATGTAACAATTGAAAGATCTTACAAATGAGGCAAATTTTTTGGTGTATGATACTTTATTCTTGTTTGAGCAAAGAGAAGGAAAGATGTGACTATGTAGAAAAACTTGAAGAAACTTTTGGATGACGTGAAAGCCAATATGCCGAACCCTCCTTCAAGAGATACTGGAGATCTAATTGAGGGTATTTTTTAAATAACAAAAACCAATGAAATTGAAGTGCAAAATCCAACAAAAAACCTGGATCAAAGAGAACAATTTGAAGAAAGGAGAACGTTTTAAAGAGTGAACGAGAAAAAGCGATTACAGGTGCAAAGAAAAAAGTAAGGCCTTGTGGATTTTGTAAAGTGAAGACAAACGAACATACCAAAATAACTTGTCCACTAAATCCAAAGGCAAGGAAAAAAAGAAAGGCGTCACCGGTTACTGATGTTTGAACACATTTTTATTATTCAAATACTTATCTGGTGTTTGAACATACTTATCTGATCTTGTTCAAATACTTATGGTTATGGAATTATTCTTGTTTCATATTTGAATTCTTTTAGTTACTAATCATATATAGAAATAAATCCTGTATTTGAATCTCATGAGAATCTTCTAATCCTCTGAGATTCATGTTTGAAGGCAGTCTAAAACAATTACTTAATTATTTGAATATTTGTTTAATTGTATATTTGTTAATAAAACACAACAAAAAAATTAATAAAAACTTGAACAAAAAAAGTAATAAAAAATTAACCAATGTATTGTGATTGTGATTCTAGCTGAATCTCTTGTGAGTACAGAAGAATCTCTTGTGATTCTTCATATGATTCTCTATGAATCTAACGGCTGTTGTTTAATTGTATATTTCAGCGTATTTTGTATACATATCTAAAGCTTCATCTATTGTACCATAGTAGGTCCCTTCAACTGGTATAGGAATTCCTTCTACATGAGGCTCCCAATAAATTGATCCACTAGGTGTCTCATTATGCTCGTATAAAGTAGGTCTTGGTGTTCTCATACATTCTGTGTATAAAAAAAAGAATGACATTAGATTTATAATAATATTACATTTGAATCTCATGAGATTCAGAGTGAATCTCATGAGATTCAAGTGGAATCCCATAAGATTCAAGTAGAATCTCATAAGATTCAAGTGGAATCTCATGAGATTCAAAGTGAATCACTAGTGTCAAAAGTCTCATGAGATTCCAATTTTTAGAACTATTTTTGGTACTAGTGATTCACTTTGAATCTCATGAGATTCCACTTGAATCTCATGAGATTAAATGAATAAGCTGATATTTATACTAGTAAATCATTTATACTAATGTCAGCTTATTTCAAATTCAAAACAACTTATGTCTCATGAGATTCCAATTTTTAGAACAATTTTTGATACTAGTGATTCACTTTGAATCTAATGAGATTCCACTTGAATCTCAGGAGATTCCATTCACTAGTATAAATGTCAGCTTATTACTTGAATCTCAGCTTATTACAAATTCAGAGTGAATCTCATGAGATTCAAGTGGAATCTCCTGAGATTCAAAGTGAATCTCATGAGATTCCATTTGAATCTCTAGAGATTCAAAGTAAATCACTAGTGTCAAAAGTCTCATGAGATTCTAATTTTTAGAACAATTTTTGATACTAGTGATTCACTTTGAATCTTATGAAATTCCACTTGAATCTCATGAGATTCAAGGAATAAGCTGATATTTATCAAAAATTAATATCAAATTTGAATCTCATGAGATTCCAGTAGAATCTCATAAGATTCAAAGGGATTCACAAGAGAAATCTGATGAGATTCAGTAGAATCACATGAGATTCCAGAAGAATCTCTTGAGATTCAACTAGAATCACATGAGATTCAAGTGAAATCTCATAAGATTCAAAGGGAATCACAAGAGATTCAAAGGGAATCACTTGTGATTCCTAAAATAAGTCTAATTATAAAGCCAAAAACAGTGATTCACTTACTTGTTGCTGTTGAAGGTTGCATCAAAAGATACTATGTCTCCAAACTCTTTGTAGTTACATTTGGCAACTTCATCGGCCCAAAACATGGCAACCAACTCAGAGTTGTCTACCTTATACTCAAATGTAAATTTCGGCACATAATTTTTTCTGTTTTCCATTTTGTTTATAAGCATTTGTGCGTCACTTTCACCTA
>BQNB010037252.1:1872-27429 GCA_026074375.1 Tanacetum coccineum | reverse complement strand
AAATCTAAAAAGTCAAAAGAGTTGCAAAATGGTATTAAATCTCTTAGAGTCTTTAGTCACACACTCCTTTGACCATCATCTTGCTTTCTTCCAAATCATCCACTCTTTCGTCAAGAAAAGTTAGATACAAATCTAACGCTCCTCCAAGTAGGTTTGACAGCTTAAATATTTCATCCAAAATATTCAAGTATCTTTAACTTGCGATCGCAAACGTTAAAGGTCATATCCAAAATCCCTATTCAAGCCTTTTAACAACATAAGTTAAAACGCTCTTCTTTTCTCTTCGACGAAAACATTCTTTCTTTCGACGAAAACATTCTTTCTCTTCTACAAAACATTCTTTCTCGTCGACGAAAACATTCTTTCTCTTCGAAGAAAACATTCTTCCTCTTTGACAAAAACACTCTTTATCTTTCGATCACACCTCTTCCTTCTCACTCAACCACGCCTCTACAACCATAGAGATGGCTAATCTATTTCCTCTACTATTTCCGCTACCACCTTTAAGATAACCTTATACCTCGTCATGAGATTGTTTTATGAACATTCACAATACTCGAGAAGACCACCATCCATCTTGACATTGCCAAGCTCGTCGCCTTCGTCTTCATTTGTTTTCTTCTTCTTTATTATTATTATTATTATTATTATTATTATTATTATTATTATTATTATTATTATTATTATTATTTTCATGTATGAAACACACTGAAGATACGTCACCATTTCCTTCGGGACAATGTCCAAAAGGAAACATCTCCATTCGAATAGGCTGCGTCTGAAGATAACATCGTCGACATTCTTTCTTTACCCCTCAACCGTGAATCGTTAAATTGTCTTTGTCTAGGTCTAGGAATGATGGAACACATTCCGTAAATCTTTCTCTTCTTTTCTACTAGTCTCGATTCTAGTCTATTCTCTATTCCGTGCGTTGTGACAACTTAACTACTTCATCTGAAGTACTTTAAGTATTTTTAATTAGCGAAATGCAAAATAAAATGTCACTCCTTTCACAAAATTCGTTAAGCCCTAAACTCCTCTCCTGTTGGAGGTCCGGCGACCCCAGATCTATTCTGGCGGCCCCCAGATATATATGGGACCGTCGGCAGCAGGCTTGAGATATCTGTCATTTCTTTTCAAATCATTAAACGAACACCCCCTCTCTCTTCTACTACAAGTTGACGTCTACTTTACACCCATATCTATGCCCAACATCTCCCTAAAGATCAATGGGTCATTCTCTTATCTCAATTCCCATAAGCATTGTTGCTTATGTTGTCAAGAGAATTTCATAATGAAATGTGTCTCATTATCCAACACATTCCTTATAATCGATATACCTATAATCTATCATTACACAATAAATTCCCTCACATACAAATCTTGCTCCTCACATCTCGTAAACGTCTTTTCTCACCTCAAATGGTCTTTTCACCTCTAAACGGTTCCTCTCTTTCTTAATAGTCTTTTCACTTCTGATAGTCGTCTCACTTCTAAATATTCTTTTTACTTTCAACGTTTCTTCTCACTTTGTTGGGTTCAGTTCCTGAGCCCTTCAGTTTTTTAGTAGATTTAAACATAAAATCCCCTAAGTTACTCAAGCTGAAGTAGTTCAGTTTGAGATGTTGAAGTTCCTTCAGCATCAGCTCTTCAGGTCCTTAGAAGATTGGGAAGTATCTTTACTTAAGTGTATACAACAGTACATAAACTAAAGAAGGCCCTTGGTTGGAGCTTCAGTTCAGCTTAGTTGACAATTCCAAGCTGAAAGTAGTGTATCTCCTTAGCAGAAGCTGAAACATAAGTTTCACTTCTAGAAGGTTTACAAGGCGGGAAAAAATTGCTTTATGCCAAAAGGAATAAAGCAATCTCCCTTAGAAAAGGTGCTTCTAAAGTCAGCAGAGAAGTACATTCGCTTTTTATCAACTTCTCATCAACACGTTCCTTCTTTAGTATCGCTCATCCTTTCCCACTTTTCGGCTCTATGGAATCATTTTCATTCACATCCAAGAGCACATCGTCTCCATCCTCGTCTTATTTTTCTTTTTATTCTTTTAAAATATATTTTTTTGACATATTTTGCCAAGATATTAAGTGTCATTTGTCTACTTTTAAAAGGTCATTCTAATAATATTTTTGTGTCAATCAATAAACGAATCTCATTCTAGTTTATTAAAAGTCGGTCTAATCTTTCTCCGTAAACATACGTCTTGAGTCTTTTAAATATATCATTTAGATTGTTGTTTTTTTAAATAATGTTCACATGTGTCTAGCTTCTAACTTTCTCTTAAAGTGTTATACTTTAGAATACTAACACCTAAAATGGATGTCTAGTCTCCCAATAATATCTTGCTATATATATGTGCACTTGTCTACTAACTTTGCTTTGTAGCACACATCCATATCCTGATTCCTGGGTGCCCCCAATAAGGGGGAGCTTACACCGAGGGGGAGCACTTACAAGCGTCCTACTTATTTAAATTGAATTCATCGAACGTCTTGAGTTTTGATGGTAATTTATTTGATCCATGGATCCGCTAGAGTCCCTTTTCAAGGAATGTAATTATCATAGGGACGCAATAAGCAAGGGGGAGCTAGGAGATATGTGGTTAAATAGCATGTATTTGGTTAAACCGTGATGATAGAAGACTTTACTAGGATGATGCAAGCTCACCTGTATAGGAAAATAGAATTGGGGATTGTCAAATACGATAAAGGGTTTATTCATACTCCAAATACATCACCTCCTCCACTTCAAAGTCACCCTCAACCTTGAGGTCCTCTTCTCATACCTTCAACTTATATATTTAAAGTACCTACTTTCCTTTTATGCCTTCTTCTCATCTATTACGGCCTCCTCTTAATTATCCAAGAAACACAAAACCGCCTCAACCTTATTTCTCATATTTTCTTCTGATCACCTACCTCTTCCTCATTCCTTCAACCAACACACTCGAAGTACCTAACTTCTTCTCTTGCCTACTTCTCACCTCTTATGACCTTTTCTAAACTATCCAAAGAAACACAAAATCACCTTCACCTTTATTTCTTATTTCTTCTCCTCATACCTCAAACCTATATACTCGGACAACCTACTTACTTCTCAAACCTCCAACCTATATGCTCCAACCATTATCCCCGTAATACCTTTTTACTTTGACAAAAGGGGAGAAAGGAGTGTAAACGAGTAAGTTTTAAACTTCACTATGTGTTATAGTTTACATAGTTTATCATCATCAAAAAGGGGGAGATTGTTACTGCAAATATTACGATATTTAATCTAAACGATCTCTTTATGTTTTGGTGATGACGAACATGTAACTAGTAATACGTAATGTAAAGCGCGCAAGTTACATGTAATCACAAATTATCAATGCATACTTGCATCCACATCTCTCGACATCTCAAGTCTACATCAACATCAACATTTGTTTGCATCCGACGTAAAACACGTAAGTTTACATCAACACCGACATTTTTTGCACCCGACGTAAATCACGTAAGGTATGCACAAACAACATTAAACTTGTAGGGTGATCAAGAAATAAGTTTATTGTCTTAAACTTTTATTATATAAATAAACCAAAAAACCATTTCTCAAAAATTATTTAGACAAATTATTTTTGAATTATAAAGAAATGTTTTATTTGGTAATTATTTTAAATTTCAAAATCTGGTCATTTCCCCCTAAAATAAATGTCACTTTTACCAGATTTCTCCTTCACCACAAAAAGACAAAAACATGAGCGTCTGTCGGGGCGGTCCCTTAAATAGGCCGGCGGCCCCCTAATATATCTGGGACTGCCGTTTCCTGACAGGCTATTTTTCAGCTTCTATAAATAGTGGGTCACCTCCAACTATTTTCACAACCCTTTTGCACATTTCTTTCAGTTCTTTCTCTCTCTAGCTTGATCATTCAACTTGGTATAATCTTGTAAAATAGTGATCAAATCATCTATCCTTCCATTCCTTTCCTCATGCAAGAGAAGAACTTTCGTCATCGCCAAGGGATAGAAGTATGTCGTCTAGTTTAGTTCATTGTAACATTTGTTTACATATAGATCTATCCATGTCTTCATTCTGTGTAGTTGTGTAATCCGGAAAGTGTAAAATTCGAAAGTGTTGATGTTGTGTCCGTATTAGTATTTTGGTCCTCAAAATACACGTATGGGTGATCGATGTTCTAGCTAAGATTAATGACTCGACATCTAGCCTTTAGTGTCGAGAAAATAATGTAAGCGAACGTGGTTTTATTATTGTTTTAGGCCATAAAACACATGGTTTGTTATGTTGGGCCCTAAACTAACGGTTTGTGTACCCGCAGAAGGACTCGACATCTAGCTTAGTGTCGAAAAAAAAAAAATAAAAAAAATAAATAATGTAAGCATTGGTATAATAGGATTCTTCCGCCGAAAGGAGCTTGTAGATTAGTGATGTAACTACTCAAGTTGGATACCAGGAGTAGAAATGACGAAGAGAGCTTCATGACGAGACCACTATAATCAATCGAGTCCGGTATGCATTTCTTTTACCTTTCGCTTTACTTATTTCTTTACATTTATTGCTTTACTTTAATACTTGCATTGTGATCGTGATTGCGTTGATTGTTGTGTATATCATTTTACTTATGGTTGTGTAGTTCTTTGTAGTGAATATTGTGAGTGTGGTTGTATTGTTAGATTATGTATTAGTAATTGTAGATCTATAATCAACACTTCTCATATTGTGTCAAACTTGATTGGTGATTTGATACAAAAGATTTAAAGTTTTTAAATGGAAACGTATTCACCCCCCCTCTCTATGGTTTCCACAGGTACGGCCCATCTATATTATTAGACTGGCCCATCTAATCTAGTTTGGTCTAACATGTCCCGCAAGCTAAGGACGGGCAACAACCTGTAGCTTGGATCTTAGAAAGAGGAACCGAGGAGTTGGTAATGGCTTTGTAAAGATATTAACCTTTTCCCGAACAAAGTGATAGTCTATTTCCACTTGTTTAGTATGCGCATGAAAGATAGGGTTAGCTGACAAGTATGTTGCACCAAGATTGTCACACCATAGTATAGGAGTTGAAGAATGAACGGATTCAAGCTCATCAAAGAAGAGCTTGAAGCCAATGTGAGCTCAACAACGTGTCAGTCAAAGCCTTCGTAATCAGCCTTCTGTAGAGGAACGTAAAACCGTACATTGTTTACGAGCGGTCCAAGATATAAGGTGTGAACCAAGATATATAGCAAATCCCCCCATGGACCGTCGATCATCTGAATCTCCAGTCCAGTCAGCATCTGAGAAAGCTTCAAGAGAAGTATCGGGATTACCTTTCCATAGCACGTTAGTAAAAGCTTGAAGGGTAGAACCAAAAGAACGACGTATGAGCATACCATGTTCAACCGTACCATTAACGTAAAATTTGTTTAACTGCAGACCAATGATTCTCGGTCGAAGCATGCATATATTGACATACCTTGTTAACAGCAAAAACTATGTCAGACCGAGATAGGGTAACATATTGTAAAGAACCCACTACTTGTCGATATTTTACTGGATTAGAGAAAGCGGTATTGTCATCTAAACTGAGTGAGCTCGAGGTAACCATGGGAGAAGACACGGGATTGCAGTTAGAAAGACCAGCACTCTGTAATAGCTCCAAAATATACTTCTTTTGAGATAGGAGAATGTCGGATACATGCAGAACAATTTCAATACCTAAGAAGTAGTTAAGTGACCCGAGATCTTTTAATGCAAAAGCAGATCCAAGTTGACAAATTATATTGCTGATAGTGCCCTTATTATTACTTGTAATAATGATGTCATCCACATATACCAGAATGTACAAAAGTGCGTCTCTACATGAATAAATAAACAAAGATGGCTTCGTTTTGGAGCCTTTGAAACCGAGATCGAAGAGAGCCTTGGAGAGGCGCAAAGACCAAGGCAACATATGAAAAAAAGGGGGCCCCCCCCCCCCCCCCCGTGCTTAAACAAAAAGAGACATATGTAAAGCAACATACATGATTTGGTCGTTGTGGGATCAATAAAGCCCGGAGTTGTTCAATATAAACCTGCTCCTTAAGATATCCATGAAGAAATGCATTCTGAATATCTAACTGGCATAGTGGCCAGTCGTTAGTAACCGCAAGTGATAAAACAGATCGAATAGCTGTCGACTTGACAACCAGGCTAAATGTCTCATGAAAATCAATACCTAGTTGTTGCCAAAAACCTTTGGCAACAAATCTTGCTTTGTAACGAGTGATAGCACCATTCTTGTCTCGTTTTAACCTGTATACCCACTTACCATCAACAACATTGGTATTAGAAGCACTACGATACTAAATACCATGTTCCATTGTTACATGAGAGCAACAAATCTTCTTTTAAGCTGACCCACTCCAGAGAGTTGTTGGCTGTTTGGATTTAACAAACTAGGTAACCAATTAGCTACGAGTACGTAGCGGAATAGATCTAGTTTTAGCATAAAGATTAACACATAATAAAGGGAAGTAAACTAACCTTTTAGCCTTAGATCCTGAAAATGAGTTAGCGGTTAAATTACCGCCTCTACGATTGCTCACACAATCACGTCAACAGAACGCACCAAGTTGTCTAGCCTTGACTTCACGAACAAACACCACGTGTTATATATCAAACCAAACGCACCCCTTGTAAGCTTAAGACAATCGAACCAAAACTAAAACCCTAATTAGGGTTAGCACCGAAAACCAAAACACCAAATTCAGTTAGGGTTTTAAACCGAAACCGAAAAACCCTAAAGTGGGTTTTTGCATATCGTCGAGCTAGGAAGAACACGGAATAAACACCTCGTGTTTAATCTTGAATCGTCAAACAAGGAGAACAAGAAAAACTCGAAAACCTTAAAGGTTTCAGATCGAATTCGGTAGGGAGGAAGAACCGAAAATCCCTAATGGTTTTTAGGGTTTTGATTGGGATTTTTGGGAGAGGGAAAGCACTGAAAATCTTAAGTTGTTTTTGGGATGGAATGAATGATTATGAGGGATAGGGATTAGGGTATATATACTACCCAAATCCTAGTTCTAGATAAACTAAAATTCCCTCAAATCCTTATCACATTCTAATTCCTTTCCTTATCCCCAAAAGTAAACTCAAAAACCCTTTTTAGAACCACCTAGGGGCCGGCCACTTTAAGGCACCCCTAGGGTTCGGGTTTTACTCAATTTAGTCCCTTGATTTCGTATTTAAAGCATCCGTTAAATTAGTTAAACAAGTAACAAAATTAACGACTATTTAAATACCTATTTCGTGAAGTAATAAAAATGCATTCTTCGTGTATAACGTTGTGCCCCTAATAAAGGCTCACGTATTCAAATGTATAAAATGCGGACCAACTCAACAAAATCCAACAAGCTCCTTATCTAGGAGTATAGGAGTAGCAGTCAACAATTATACTGGCAATGGAAACGTCTAGCAACACTCGCACTTGCCTTTAAATTAGAAATACTTGAGATAAAGTTTCAAGAATCATCTCAGCTATTAATGGTTATATATTTCTTGCTATTATCATCCCTTTGTTACAGATACCGTTAAACCATGGATATGGATCCTAACTCATTTTATATAGTTTAACATTATGTTTCTCGTTATAAAAATAATTCAGATTTACCAAATATAATCAAGAATCATCTTGTATTACCCTTTGGGCATGGCCATGCAATTTATCTGATTAATTCTAAAGAGGCCCATTGGTATCTTTATGCATATACAAGTGAGGAGCAAATTTCTTTTGTTGACTACAATGTTTTGTTATGAAGCCTTCAACATCACTTCCAAGAATAGCCTTTATAACTACCTTATTCAGGATAACATTTGACTTATACTTAAAAAGTAATATCCACACATACAGAACTTGTTTGTATCTCAAGTCTAAGGATGACTTATTAAACCATTTTCGACATCTTACTCATGACAGGGATCCAAAAGTAATGTTTAAAAGTTAGGGTATCCAATATGCATCCCTTGTGAATACATATGAGTTTGGCGGGAACAATCTGTATACTCAAAGAATATAACCAACACTCATATTTGCCTTATGTAACAATATTCCCATATTGTTAACCGACAATGGACATATTTAGAATGATAAATCATTCAAGGATTAAACATGCAATTATAGAATAACAGTTATTATACAAATAAAAAACAAACACCAAGTATCTTTATTCATTAGAAAATAAAAACTGTCTTACAATTCCAAATTATCCAAATACTATAAAACACAGATTTACATGAGACTGCTAGTTGGTATCATTCCTATTTTCTTAGTCATATCAGAATGCTTAGGAAATGCTAAAGCCTTCGTAAAAGGGTATGCTAGGTTGTCATATGTGTTAACTTTTTTATCCTCACATCAACCATTTCTATGGTTTCTCGAAGATAGTGAACTTTTGCGCGAAAATGTCTTGCACCTTTAGTGAAACCAAGGATCTTTCGCTATTGCTATGGCTCCAATATTATCACAACACATATTTATGGTTTCTTCAATTATAGGAACAACATTAAGCCTAGAAATGAATTTGCGAATCCATACAGCCACTTTCGATGCATCAAAAGCAGCGATATATTCAGCATCTGTAGATGAAGTTGCAAAAATACCTTGCTTTGTGCTTTTCCAGTCAACAACACCTCCATTTAAAACGAACACATATCCAGTCTGAGACTTGA
This sequence comes from Tanacetum coccineum, assembly GCA_026074375.1. NCBI lineage: Eukaryota > Viridiplantae > Streptophyta > Magnoliopsida > Asterales > Asteraceae > Tanacetum > Tanacetum coccineum. The sequence goes on along the minus strand of BQNB010037252.1, from coordinate 18,732 downwards.
GGTCGTCAGCATCCGTCAGATATCCAGCATCAGTGTAGCAAGAAACCCTGAGCTCTCGTTTCATATCTCCTCCGTAAACAAGAAACATATCTTTAGTATTGCGAAGATACTTCAGAATGTTCTTAACAGTAGTCCAGTGAAGTTCACCTGGATTCTGTTGAAATCGACTTGTTATGTTATAAGCGAACGCAACATTAGGACGAGTACATCTCACAACATACATAATTGATCTAACAGCCGAGGCGTATGGAACATTTTGCATGCGCTGTTTTTTAGCACGTGTTGAAGCACCTTGCGATTTGCTCAATTTCAGCTTTTCTTGCATTGGGATAGTTCCACGTTTGGAATTCTCCATGAAATACTTTTTTAAGATTTTCTCAATGTACGCACTTTGACATAAACTAATTAACCGCTTTATCTATCTCGTTAGATCTTAATTCCAATAATATATGCAGCTTCTCCTAGATCTTTCATAGCAAAACATCTTCCAAGATAGGATTTTACATCTTGTAACATGGGAATATTGTTTCCCATGATCAATATGTCATCGACATATAAGATTAGGAAAGTGATATAACTCTCACTATCTTTCATATATACACATGGCTCATCATGATTTTAACTGAAACCGAATTTCTTAATTTCATCATCAAATCGTTTATTACATTGCCTAGATGCTTGCTTAAGTCCATAAATGGAACGCTTGAGCTTGCATACACGGTTTGGAAATTTTGGATTAACAAAACCTTCAAGTTGAACCATATAGACTTCTTCGGAAAGATGTCCATTGAGGAAGGTAGTTTTGACATTCATTTGCCAAATCTCATAGTCATAGAATGCAGCTATGGCTATAAGAATCCTAATAGCTCTAATGTCTGCAACAGGAGAAAAAGTTTCTTCATAATCAACCCCGTAGGTTTGAGTGAAGCCCTTTGCTACAAGACGAGCTTTATAGGTGTGTACTGCACCATCTATGTCAGTCTTCTTTTTGAAGAACCATTTGCTACTAACGGTTTTCCGTTTAGGAGGAATGACAACTAAGTCCCAGACTTTGTTGTCTTTCATGGATTGCATTTCCACATTCATCACATCAAGCCATTTGTCTGATTCAGGATCCAACAATGCGGCTTTATAGTTAGCAGGTTCACCAAGATCCCCTAACTCATGCTCCTCAACATCGACGTGTAAACACATTCGATCTGGGGCACGGCGTGTCCTAGAGGACTTGCGAATGGGATTGATATCACTTTGAGGTTCATCAATTTCTTGATCATCCTCTTCACGATTTAAGCTAGTGTTTATAGAAGGATGCGTATCTTCTTCTTGAATGATTTCAAGATCTTCTAGACTCCCACTTGCTTCTTGAGTTATAAGACTATTCTTAAAGAATTCAGCATTTCGGGCAACAAATACTTTGTTCTCGGGTGGGTAGTAGAAAGAATATCCCATCGTTTCCTTTGGCTATCCTACAAAGATACACTTAATAGATCTGGGTTCCAGTTTTTCAGGTTTGGTTAGTGTATCACGCTTAACAAGTTCCTTACAACCCCATACTTTTAAGTAAGACAGCTTAGAGGCTTGCCCATGCCATACTTCGTACGGTGTCTTTTCAACCTTCTTAGTTGGAACCATGTTAAGAATGCGTGCAACAGACTCAAGGGCATAATCCCAAAAGGACTTTGGAAGAGTAGTTTGACTCATCATGGAGCGAACCATGTCTAGCAGTGTTCTATTTCTCCTCTCCGACACACCATTATGTTGTGGCGTGTAAGGAGGAGTTCGATGGGCAATAATCCCATGCTCCTTTAGATGATCCAAAAACTCTTGACTCATATATTCACCTCCACGATCAGAATGTAGTGACTTAATGGTCTTCCTGAGTTGGTTTTCTACTTCCTTTTGAAATACTTTAAAAGTTTCAAACACTTCATGTTTATGTTTTAGCAAGTAAACATAACCATAACGACTAAAGTCGTCAGTGAAAGTGACGAAGTAGCTTGCTCCTTGTCTTGACACAGTTCTAAATGGACCACATACATCGGTGTGGATTAGTCCAAGTAGATCTTTAGCCCTTTCCACTTGATGTGAATAAGGTTTTCTTGCCATCTTTCCAGACATGCAGGAAATACACTATTCAAAAGACTTAATGTCAGTTGAATTAAGAAGTCCATCGTGTTGCAACTTCTCAATGCGTTTCTTACTAATGTGTCCAAGACGGCAGTGCCACAAGAGAGTAGAGTCCAAGTTGATCTTGGCTCTTTTATTGCTAATAGCATACATAGAACTATCATTTGTATTAGAAGAAGACAAATCAATTTCATAAATATCATCCCGTGGGATAACACTAAAATAAACCAAATTATTCTTAGAAACTAAAATTGTATTATCATTCTCAAAGCGGTTAACAAAATTATCCTTGTACAAACATAAAACTGAAATGATGCCTCTAGTAATAGATGGAGCATAATGATAATTGTGTAAAATTAAAACTAGTCCACTAGGGAGACACAAGTGAAATTCTCCAATAGCTTCAACTACTTCACGATGACCATCGCCCACGTACAGACTTAAAGCTCCTGGCTTCAGTTTCTTACTTCCCCTGAGACCCTGAGAAGTAATACAGATATGTGTACCACAACCCGCATTGTAAACCCAAGATGTACTAGGAAAAGAATAGAGTTTTATGGTGAAAATACCTGAAGTGCTAGCTTCTTGAGATAACTTCTTCTTTTTCAGCAACTCGGCGAGATAAACGGGATAATTCCTTCTCCAATGACCTACTTCACCACATTGGTGGCAGATCGCGTCCTTCGCAGGATTATCCTTCTTGGGTGTTGGAGGATTCTTGGGTTTGGGAGCAAAAGATGGCGCAGGCACAAGTGCATTGCCCATCTTTGCTTTGCCTTTCCCTTGATTCCCCTTAGCATCCTTATGCGATTTATTCTTTTGGTTTTTGTAGACCCTTCCTGCTCTTATTGCATGAAGTGCAGGTGCAGCTTCTTTTGGTGGTAGAGTTTGCTCATGTAGCTTAAGCATAGCATGCAACTCAATCATGGTCTTCCCCATGCTATGCATGTTATAATTTTGCACAAAACTATCATATTCCTTTCTCAGAGAGACCAAGATGAGGCTCACTGCAAGGTTTTGAGTCATGGCATGACCGAGACGTTCCAAATTGTCTATATAACTCTTCATTTTGAGAACGTAAGAGCTTACAGACTGTCCTTCTTCCTGTTTGCACGCGTGAAATTCTCTCACGGTCTGAAGAAGTTCCTGCTCTGCCTGTTGTGCATACAACATTTTTAGTTCCTTTAGCATATCATATGCACCAAGTTGTTCCAGATTCTTTTGGATATCTGGGTCCATGGTCATAAGCATAAGACCAGCAATTTCCTTTGAAGCCTTGACCCAAGCAGTGTGGGTGTTAAGGGCATCCGGAGGAAGTACTTGTCCAGCAGGTGGAATTGGCATAGCAGGTATTGGCTGCTCCAAGTATGGTAAACATTGATCTTCACCCGATAGACAAAATCCGAAGATTGGCGGTAACCAGTTCATAATTGAAAAAAATGTGAAGTTTGATCCAATTAATTTTTGTTTTTCAAAAAACCTCCTGAATAACGAATTGTTTACTACGGTGGTAGTCATCAACATTTAGAAAAAGTTCATATTTATTAGTATTTTTGATAATAAATTCCTTAATAAATTAACAACCAATTAATTTACTAATTAAGACTAAAATCCTACTTGCGCTCCTACTTATTACCAAGTCTGACCAATGAGTAAACAAGTAGGAGCGAAGAATTAAGCGAATGAGCTTACTTGCATTTTAATGTAACTCTTAGGATTTAATGAAGAACTTGTCATAAAATTATAATCAGTATAATAGTGTCATGACAAGTGTAGTCTCATCTTAAATGCTCAGTCTAAGGTTTGACAAGCTAACACGATTTAAGTCCACCAGCAAGCACGGGCAAAAATCGCCATACGGTTCTGACCAGTGAACAAAATTCGCCATGGGTTGGAATGACCCTAAGGTCTGACCAAAGAGGCCATGCTAAATGCACGTGTTCTTAGTTGACTGGCATAGACTTAAAATTTTCACATAGGGGTATTCACATAAAAGTGTCAAAAGCGTGTAACACAAAGCATGCAAACAACTTTGTAGCACTTATTTTAAAAACCTTTTATACGACATTGTAGTAATACATTGGTTCTCAGTAACTCCAATCGAACGCACAAAGAAGCAGAGAAGCAGGTCAGCGCGAAGCTTATTAAAAACCTGGATTCTTTAGGAATGTTCGCCTTAAACTTCTCTTATAGTTTGTTCTATTGGATGAGCCGTACTTCCCAATAATTCATAATGTCCAGTTTTTAATTAATCAAGAAATCAAGTTTCATAGTTTAGAATCTTATTAATTTTCTCAAAGATCAAGTTTTCTACGAAATAAATAGCAGGTCACATTGAATATGTATTAGGCGTGTAATTAATAACTAGGTTTTTATTATCAACCTTTTCTACTATAATACCAACCCGTATGCATCATATTAGGCGTGTAAACAAGTAAACAAGTAAAAACATGAACATAAGTAGACAAATACTAAAGATGACATTAAATAAACAAGTAAACATGTAATATCCGAGTTCTCTTGTGAGTCTTCCCCAATTGGAGAACCTAAGACCCTCACTAGGTTTTCATCTATGTGCCTAGATCGCCCCATTCGTCACAAGAGTGATTGAGTAGGTCTCATGGCCGAAAAAGAAAACAAAATCAAACTAAATATTTAAAAGATCTAGTTTCCAAACAATAAAAGATTTTATTACCATAAATAAAAATCAAGATCTTTTAGATATGTAGTGTGATTAATAATTATAATCATAATTAAAAAGGAAACTAGTCTACTAAATTAACAATTTAATTTTAATTCCTTTTTAACCTATATTAACAATTAATAGTTTTCAAGATCTAGATCTAACATATTATTAATTATGGCAAGGATTTGCATAATCTTTGCCAAATTTGCTAGAAAACAATAAATAAAATATAAAACGCAGCAGATCAAACATGTGAATTAAATCTAGGCGTGTACAATTCAAAGCATGATATAATTCTAGGTATGTAACCTTAAGATGACTCGTGATACCACTGTTGGGATTTAACAAACTAGGTAACCAATTAGCTACGAGTACGCAGCGGAATGGATCTAGTTTTAGCATAAAGATTAACACATAATAAAGGGAAGTAAACTAACCTTTTAGCCTTAGATCCTGAAAACGAGTTAGCGGTTAAATTACCGCCTCTACGGGTTGCTCATACAATCACGTCAACGGAACGCGCCAAGTTTTCTAGTCTTGACTTCACGAACAAACACCACGTGTTGTATAATCGAACCAAACGCACCCCTTGTGAGCTTGAGACAATCGAACCAAAACTAAAACCCTAATTAGGGTTAGCACCGAAAACCAAAACATCAAATTCGGTTAGGGTTTTAAACTGAAACCGAAAAACCCTAAAGTGGGTTTTTTGCGTATCGTCGAGCTAGGAAGAACACGGAATAAACACCTCGTGTTTAATCTTGAATCTTCAAACAAGGAGAACAAGAAAAACCAAAAACCTTAAAGGTTTTGGATCGAATTCGGTAGGGAGGAAGAACTGAAAATCCCTAAAGGTTTTTAGGGTTTCAGTTGGGATTTTTATGAGAGGGAAAGCACTGAAAATCTAAAATGGTTTTTAGGATGGAATGAATGATTATGAGGTGCTTAGGGTTGGGTATATTTAACAACCCCCATGTATTACAAATAGCATGCGGAAGCTAATTTGGGGTGTTACAGATTTGGTATCAAGAGCCAACGTTATAGAGAACAAAGTTGAAACCTTAACTATAACTACTTTTCTTTGCCCATCCAAGAAAGTCCTCCGTGCCACTATATCTCCCGGAATGGTATGTAAAGATACATAACTATTATATTATTAAATAAATAACTTATGTTATTTATCGCTGGGTTGTTATCAGAACGATGCCTTCTCTCGATCATCCTACTTTTAATATGGAGGATGCCTTTTCCTCAAACTTCCCAAACTATCTTCCTCCGGCTTCTTCGGATTATATCCCAACCTCACCGGGAAAAACTTACTCTAGTTCTTCCAACTCATTTGGAATTGTCCCGCTAACTTTACCAACTCTTTCGTTATTTCATGATGATCCTTACAGAAAGCTTTGCAAGCCTTTTATACTGAAAATCACCTATCCCGCCTCCAACTATTATACCTTCATCTTCAATACCTAAACCTCAAGAATCCTTTCTTCCAGAAGAATTTCTGTCACCTAAAGAAACGAGCCAGATCATCTTCTCATCCCTAACTCAAGCCTTTGAGATCGGAGAAAGTTTCCGAAAGACAAGCATAGAGGCCGTCATGAGGAACAAATCAAGGAAATTCTAAATCATTTAGAAGACCTCTCTCTCAATCGTATTGAGCATATAGAAGATAAAGTCGAAGGTCTCGGAAAAGGACGAGTAATCATCCAACAAGATTTCGATACTTTGGAAGCTGAACTTCAACAAGCTCATGCCCAAATCACCAAACTTCAGAGGAAACAAATGTGTAGCAACCATAAGATTTCTCTAGCCCGCTTCAGTATTACTGAATTGGGAGACATCATCAACGACATGCAGATTCGTCACTAAGCGGATATAGAAAATCTCTAAGACTCCATCATCGAACTCAAGACCGAAATAAAATGATCATCCAACTTCATAGTTTAAAATCTAGTTTAGCTTTAACCTAGCCACGGGATTGTGTGTGATAAATAAAAACACTTGGTCAAATCTTGACTATGTACTAGTATAAGGAAATTTGTTCTTAATACACAGGCAATCCCCGTTATCTACCTTGTTGTTTCTTACCGCTTTATTCATCTCATCATCATCATCATTCATCATCCATTCATCATCATATGCATCATCATCGGATATCATTCTCATTATGTGTTGTCTTTTGTTGATAGAATGCCTCCAAAAAGAGCATCAACATTAGAAGCACCGGCTAAGACTCAAGCTGCCATTAGAAAACTAGTTCTTGACAGTGTCACTGCGGCTCTAGAAGCTCAAGCTGCAACAATGGCAAGTGCTAGATCCCAAAGGACACCTAATCCTACTGGAACTTACCTGCAGTAAAAAAGAAACTATAAAGAGTTCTCAGCTGTTACGACCTTTCTACTTAAATGTACGAAGGAAGCCGTAGGCCTTATCCGATGGTTTGAACGAAACTGAATCAGTATTCTCTCGTAGCAGATGTGCTAAAGAAAACAAAGTAACATTTGCTACTGGTACTCTAACTGACGATGCCTTGTCCTGGTGGAATGCATATGCCCAACCTATGGGAGTAGAGCAAGCCAATCGAATCACCTGGACTGAGTTAAAAAGGCTTCTGACAAACAAGTATTGTCCCTGGACTGAGATCAGAAAAATGGAAGAAGAACTTTACAATCTGACTGTAAAGGGAAATGATCTTAAACCTTATGTTAGAAGATTCCAAGAATTAACAGTTCTATGCCCGAACATGGTGCCAAACAACGAGAAACTCTTGGAAGCTTTTATCGGGGGACTACCTCGAAGCATTGAAGGAAATGTTACTGCCTCTAAACCTCAAACTTTAGAGGAAGCCATTAACATAGCTCAAAGGCTAATGGATCAAGTAACTAAGCATACTCCAATGCAAGTATCAAGTGACAACAAACGAAGGTTTGACGACATAATAAATTTCAACAACAACTCCCGCAGCAACAACAACTACCGCAACACCAAAAATCACTACAACAATCACCAACTACAACAAAACCGAAGGCAAGAAGCTGTTAGAGCTTATGCTGTTACTCCATTTGGAAATAATAGGTATGCCAGAGACCTCCTATTATGCAAGAGATGCAATCTCCATCACACCGGACCTTGTACTGGCAAATGTAATATTTGCAACAAGGTAGGCCATTTGAGCAAGAACTGCCGAAGCAAGAAGCCAGCCACTGGAAGTAATCAACTACCAGTAACAGTTGTATGTCATGCCTGTGGAGAAAAAGGGCATTATACAAATCAGTGCCGAAAGACCAACATTAATGCCCAAGGAAGAGCCTACATGCTGAGAGATAAGAATGCTCATCAAGACCCGAACGTGGTTACGGGTATGTTTCTTCTAAATCAGCATTTAGCCAAAGTATTGTTTGACTCTGGTGCTGATAAAAGCTTTATATCCATATCTCTTGCCTCTAAACTAAATAGTCCGTCTATTACAATAAATACCTTTTATGATATCGAAATGGCTGACGAAAACTTAGTAAGCACAAACATTGTTATCAAAGGTTGCACTCTAACTTTGTTAAATCAACCTTTTGAAATCGATCTCATGCCGATTAAACTTGGTAGTTTCGACGTTGTCATCGGTATGGACTGGTTGTCCAAGTATCATGCCAAAATTCTCTGTGACGAGAAAGTCGTTCACATTCCTATCAACGGCGAAACTCTAATCATTCGAGGTGATCGAAGTAAAACTCGGCTAAATCTCATATCCTGTATAAAAACCGAAAGATATATATCCCGAGGCTGTCAAGTTTTCATGATCCAAGTAATGGAAAAGAAATCAGACGAGAAAAGACCAAGAAGATATTACCCGATAGGTCAAAGAATTTTCAGATGTTTTTCTTAAAGATCTACCTGGTCTTCCCCCCGTTCGCCAAGTAGAGTTCCAAATCGACTTAATCCCCGGAGCAGCTCCTGTAGCTCGAACACCTTATAGGTTGGCTCCTTCAGAAATGCAGGAGTTATCTAATTAGCTTCAAGAACTAACAGATCGAGGTTTCATTCGACCAAGTACATCGCCTTGGGGAGCTACTGTCTTATTTGTTAAAAAGAAAGACGGATCTTTTAGAATGTGCATCGATTACCGAGAATTGAATAAACTTACCATAAAGAAAACATAAACAACAATCAATGATAAATTAAGCAATCAAGATAAACAAACCAAACATTAGATCTTCATAAACATGGCTGACACCTAAAGGTATCAGCCGGATAGTCATTGTAAAAATACACACGGTTTGATATATGAACGATTAAAATAAAGAAACCTTAATCAAACGCATATTCGGTTGCACAAAGATTACAAGAGTTTTCCTATCATCTTGAGGCTCTTTTTAGACCATTGATGCTCCTTTATTCGTCTCTTGGTCGACTTGGTAGTTTAGGGATTCACTCTTATGCCTCCAACTGAGTTAAGGGTCGTCTATATATATAGTGGTCCGAAAGTTGGTTCAATACGGCGTATTGGAACTCAATACGGCGTATCGGGGTTGCTTGGCATGGGCTCCAAGAATAAAATATTCCAAAATTCATGCGCAGGAAATTGGATACGACGTATCGGATCTCCTCGATACGGCGCATCGGATCTCCTCGATACGGCGTATCGGACTTATTGGGTACGGCATATTGAGCCTGAAACGGATTATCTGAGACCAAATTATGACCTTTTGAATAAAGGGCCTTTCTTCACACGATCTTGGGCCTCCAGAAATAAAATGGCCCATTCCTCAATACTTAGGCCTACATCATGCACCCTACATCACAGAGGAGTTTGCACTGTCAAGTGTCAAATTTGCAACAAGATAGGTCATCAAACTAGGAACTGCAGAACCAAAGGACCCTCGAATTACTAGATTAGATCCTAGTTATAGCTATGTTAGGACCTAACCACAGGGTGTGTGGTATAAATAAAAACACTTGTCAAATATTGACTATGTAAAGTATAAAGGCAAGTTGTTCACGATATAATACAATTCTGTTTTATACCTCACTATTTCATAGTACCGTTATCTAGGGTCGCCTTCTGACTTTGTAAAACCTACCTTTCAAAATTAATCTTATTTCAACATCATCATTGGTATGGATTAATTATCCAAGTATCATGCCAACATTTTCTGCGACAAGAAAGTCATCCACATTCCTATCAACGGTAAAACTTTGATCACTCGAAGTGACCAAAACAAAACCCGACTAAATCTTATATCCTGTATAAAAACCGAAAGGTATATATCCAGGATATCCGTTTTTCTTCTTATCCTTCAGAATATATATCAATCACCGGGAGTTGAATAAACTTACCTATCACCCAGAATCAATGACTTATTCGATCAACTTCAAGGTTCAAGCGTTTACTCAAAAATCGACTTAAGATCAGACTATCATAAATTGAGAGTAAGGAATGAAGATATTCCTAAGACTGCTTTCAGAACGAGATACGGACACTATAAAATTCAAGTAATTTGGTTTAATTAACACGCCTACCATATTCATGGATCTCATGAATCAGGTGTGTAAACCATACTTAGACAAATTCATAATAGTGTTCATCAATGATATTCTTATCTACTCTTATAACAAAGAAGAACACGCAGAACATCTGAGAATAATTTTGAAATTACTCAGAAGGGAGGAATTGTATGCCGAATTCTCCAAATGTGATTTCTGGATCGGTATCGTGTGATTTAATGTCTCATTATCCTTCTCATAGTTTTATCTTCTACCTAATACCGTTTTGATATCATGTTTTATGCTTAAATAGGATGATTTATAATCATCTTATTGAAATGAATTAGGACGCTTCTTCATTTGAATAAGGAAATTATAAACCTCCGAACTATGAATTTATAAATTCTCAATTACAAGGATTGGGACGCCTCTGTTTGTAAATGACAAATTATAAATGAGTGGGCTTAAGTATGGCATTCGTACAAACAAGTTTCTTTCAAATCCGTTTGTACAAATAAATTCCTTATTATCATTATTACCTTCATACGGTTAAGTATCTAGTCATCATCTGTTCATTTCCAAAATTTATATCCAACATGATTTGCAACTCTCTTACAATTCATAATCATTTCTTGACATCACTCCGGCATTCAGCTAAATCTCGGGACCAGAAATAATTCAAGAAACTACTAAAAAGATCGTGCAAATTCGTCAACACTTGTAAGCTGCAACGACAAAGAAGTTACGCCAATATGAGGTGAAAGCCTTCAGAACTTCAAGTTGGCAATCGTGTTGTGTTGAACGCATCACCTCGCAAAGATATCTTTCGATTCGGAAAACGAGGAAAGCTTAATCCACGATACATTAGACCATTCAAAATTCTTGAACGAATTGACCCAGTGGCGTACAAACTAGAGCTTCCTAAAAAGCTTAGTAGTATCCACATTTCTAATCTCAAGAAATGCTTATCCGATGAATCTTTCATTATTCCAATAAAAGAACTTTAACACGACGACAAACTCAACTTTATAGAAGGACTAGTGGAAATTATGGATCATGAAATCAAGCAACTTAAGCGAAGTCGTATTCCTATAATCAAAGTGTGATAAAACTCTAAAAGTGTGACCAAAGTTTAAATGGGAACGCGAAAATAAAATTCGTGCTAAATATCCTTATCTGCTTTCAATCATCTCTTCGAAATTCAATTAAATCTCGGGACGAGATTTCTGTAAGGATGGGGGGACTATAACAACCCGTAATTTTCATAAATGTAAATATCCATCTATTAAGTTAGATGATGTACAATCTATCAATTATATATGAACTCACCTTTTTCAGGGAAATTTTTCGCTTTATTACATTACTTACTTTGCCAATATCTCAATGTACAACATTTCTTGCATAACTAAAGTTAACGGGCTTAGGCAACCTACATATGGCAATCCTATCTTTATATATGCCAAGCAATCATCATAATATATCAAGTCAATATCATAATATCATTTTTACAAAGTACATTATTCCTATAATGTACCATTCGCAACGTTATATCAAAACGGGCTTTAAACCGTTATCGTATGCCTTTAAACCCTAATTCCATGAAGGATTAACATCTAAAGTGAATGCACAAGCTACTAAAGCATATGTACAAGTAATATAACATCTCATTTGAAATATAAAATCTCTTCAAATCAAAGTACAAGTCCTTAAAAGCTCAATATACAAGTCATTAAGTATGATCTCCAAAATAGCCGTTTTACCTCCGTTTTCATTCTAATCTCTTCACCACCACTTGTGTACAAGCTACTACACTCAATATACAATGTGTAAACCCTAATTATTCTATTCATAAACTTTCATACATCTTTTTACACTCAAAACCCTAATTCAAAACCCTAAACCCTAAAACCGAGCTACCGTTTTAAACCTAAACCATTAATCAAATAAGTTGTAAATACTTAATTTACAATATTAAAAATCCTATTTCATCATTATAACATCATTATACATGAATTAAATCCTAGAAACCCTAAAACAAAACCCTAATCTAGTTCTAACCCTAAAACCTAAAACTAGGCCCTAGTTTAGAATCAGATCAGTCTATAAAACATAGGATCTGGGAAAATCAATAGGTTTTGGGTATTAAGTGAAAACACTAGGTTGTATCCCTATGTCTTGTGATCATTTTGCCGGTGGAATCAACCCGATTCGACGTCGGATGAATTAGTTATAGCCGAAATGGCAAAGGTGCGCAGATTCTGCACACCTGTAGTAAATGGCTATTATCTCTAAACTTTTGTATAGTAACCCCCAAATATGTAAAACTAAACGTTGTAGAGGACTCAAATATCTAACAATGCTCACTGGTTTGAGCTTCAACAGAGTTACGGTTTGCAAATGGAAACCATTTTACCAAGACTGATGTTGGCTGTCCAAAAATAGCTATGTATAAATCAAACCAAACACCCCTAAAACGTCTAGAACCACCTCCACCTTGCACCATAGCCTTCCTTACTCATCCCATAGCCTCTCCACATCACCCTATAGCTCCCACATATGTCCTCACCTGGTCTCTTAGCATCCTTAGTCACCAAGTTCCAAGATTACTATAAATAGGGGTGTTATGCCTCCATTTCAAATCATCCCCCACTTCCTCTTTTATAACCCATCATAGCAGCAATCCTTTGCTCTAAGAAGATCCTAATAGATCCTAATTGATCCTAAGAAGTCTCAAGAATAGAAGTGAAGCAAAAGAAACCAATAAAAGAAGCCCATAGTCGTTATTCTAGGCGTACGAAGCTAAAAGTCCCGATTCTGACCCATTTCTAAGCTATAAGCTCAAGACCATGTTCTCTAAGCTTATATTCTATATTCATACCCTTATAATGTTCATATGATCATGCTAAAATAATAATATAAAGATTTGAACTCAAAAACCTATGTGTTATACCTTTTTGATCCAAAACCGTACACCCGAAACCCTAATTTTATGTTTTTGTTTAATCTATAAGCTAAGCTTGTAAAATATTATTATAATCTATCCCAATAAGCTTAACTAACATTAAAATAAGTGCTTTGATAAGTCATGAAAGAATTTGAGCTTAAAACCCGCGCGTTTTCATTATAAAACCATAATATGACCTGTTTTGCTTCCTTGCTTAACGAATCATTAATTTAAAATTGCGTTGTGTTAAATCTCCATAATTTAGTTTATTATAACTTATAAATGTCTATTGAAATGTTAAAATAAGCTTGCATGACAATTTTGGACATGTTTTGTAAAAATTATCCATGCAAGGGGTATATATCGTAACTTTCAGAAACTTATAACTAAAAGGACTAAAAGGACTAAAAGTGTCATTTTATCAAAGTTATAACTACAAGGGTCTATTATGTCACTTTTTAAAGTATAAGGTTTACTTGGTATATCTTTTAAACTTGAGGGACCAAATTCGTAAAAGTGCAAACTCCAAGGGTATATTCTGCCACTTTTCAAACTCAAGGGTCTAAAATGTAACATTTTGAAAAAGTATAAAAACACATTCAAAACATTACAAGACATAACTTTAATTAACGCTTGACGTGCTTAACATTTCCAGATATTGAATAAAATGCTTAAAACTGCTTATGTTATAACTATTATATCATTCATCATCGATGTGCTTTCAAAAATCATGTCCCAGATTCATATCATACCACAATACTAGGGAGCTTCATATTAAGGAGTTTCATCTTGGTATTACGTTCTGACTGAGTTGTTGGGTTTACGATTTAAAGTGCCCTAGCTCCTCACCAGTAGCTTAGATTTATATTTAATTTAATAGCTAAAACCAAACCAATCTCTCTAATTATATGATTTACTTGCTTTTCCATAAAACATAAAAATACAAAAATAATCTTCCCTCAACCCTTATAATTATGTTAGACCATGATCAAGCCTTCCCAACCTATTCCTCGAGTGAACGATAACAACCCCCCGAGTCTTGCCTATACTACTACTACAACGATTAGGTGCTCTGCTTATGGAGTTGTAAAACTTCTTGTTGAAGTCTAACGACAACCGCATCAGTCTCAATTTAGTAAAGTCATGCGTATATTAAAATAATACGCAAAGTTTCAGTTTAGTAAAGTCATACGTATATAAAATAATACACAAAATCATAATATCGCAAAAGATAGATTTAAAGTCGATTCATAGTATGCAATATTCCTCAGAATAGAAACTAGTAAAACGGGGGTTCAAGAATACTCAAAAGCACTTATTAAGTTCAAAAATAGTCCACTATAGCTCAAAATGTCTAAATAGCTTAAAATGTTTAAATAGTTCAAAATGTCTAAATAGTTCAAAATAGTCCAAAAAGTCCAAATAGTTCAAAATGTTTAAATAGCTCAAAATGTTGAAATAGTTCAAAAAGTCCAACTAGCTCAAAATGTTCAAATAACTCAAAAAGTTCAAATAATCCAAAAAGTCCAACTAACTCAAAATGTTTAAATAGCTCAAAATGTTTAAATAGTCCAAAAAGTCCAACTAGCTCAAAATGTTTAAATAACTCAAAATGTTCAAATAGTCTAAAAAGTCCAACTAGCTCAAAATGTTCAAATAGTCCAAAAAGTCCAACTAGCTCAAAATGTTCAAATAGTTTAATAAGTCACGCGCATATAAAATAATCCGCAAAGTACGCTCAAATATTTCACAACCAGTAATATTCATGTAAATCACTTCAAAAATATATAAAACATTAAAAAAAAGGCCATGAACTCACCTTTATGCAACACGATAAAAATATCAGAAACAAACATCGAGAGTCAATCCTAACCAAATCTTGAAGAAGCTTTTTTTAACCCATAATCATGCCATATGACCTTAAATTATAACACTTGTAATGATGTCTTCATAGGATGTCTTGAGAAGTTTGAAAAAAAATAATTTGAAAATCACTTCTTTTGTTTTTCTTTTCTTCCGGGAGTAAATTGAGAATACATTTATTAAAAAGTTGCTGATATGATGAAATGTTGGCATGATAATCTACCTATTATATAAACAAAAGCTCTCTATTTACTGTATAGCCTTTAGCAAGTGACAAGTCAGCTTTGAGTAGTTGGCTCCTGTGTGAAACACTTTCTCTTTGACTATTTGAGCTCAATATGCAGTTTCTTACTTTAACCCATTCATTTGCTCCATAGTTAACTCAAAAATTCTCTCTCTCTAACATCATATCTCACATGGTGGTTTCATAATTAAGTTTGGTACTAAAACAAAACATAAAAAAACTATCAATTAATACTATAACATCTCATTCTCGAATTTATAACTATCGCAAGCGTCAAACGCCTTATTATGATACCTAGCATGATTGATGAGTATTGATTTATTCCATATAAAATGATGAAACAAGGATGTGAAGATAATACATTTTATCATTTACGTGACTTTAAATTTGGATATTAGGCCTATGTAACAAACCACGAAAAGCTGGTCCAACATATTTTAATTTAATTTTATGAACTCATGTGACTCAAATGTTTAATACCCTGCGTCATTTTTTTTAAATTTTGGCTAAATCAAATATATAATGATTGGTGTAAGCCTATTTATGTGAACCCTATCTTTCAACAAAAGGAAAACATGTATATCGACTTCATTTCAAGTATTTGTAAAAATCTTAAATGCTGATGACCATATAAAATGGAGTACTTTAGTTAGATCTCTTTGGAAATAGAACTAAACTATTGTATATTATATTCGTTTAGGTGCGGGTACAAGTATTGCTATAAATAAACAATCAAACGGACTCAGTATGCAATGACAAAGCATGGAGATTGAGTAGTCAAAGACTCGATATTAGTAGTGGATATTAATGTTGTCAGTTACATGTACAATATTTATGTTGTAAAGAGATCAATTATTTTAATTGGCTAATTTGAGAGGTAGCAGTTTCAGGCAATGTTTTGAAAACCGGGTTTTGAATCGATCCGGTCGAGTTATTGGGTTACCGGTTCAACCGGTTGGACTGTCAGGTCAACCCGGTTTTTCAAAATATATATATATATATATATATATATATTTTTTTTTTCTTTCAATAATTAGAAAGAAAGTATGCATATAAATCATGAAATATTTCATATATTAAACCTAAAGACTATTTATTAACAAATATAACATGTAAAATTAAAATTACGTCGCAAATATATACAATTAACATGTTTTATTTATAAAAAAATACGAAAAAACAGAAACCCGGCCGGGTCTCATGACCCGGGTCACTCCAAACCCGGTCAAACCCGGCAGGTCAAACCGGGTTTCGAAAATATGAAACCCGGTTTAATTTAACCCGTTTTTTGGGCCGGAACCGGTTGAACCGGTTGGCCCGGCCGGGTCGAACCGGGTTTCAAAACACTGGTTTAAACCAAAAATCTGGTACATATTTGCAATTGTGGCAACTTTGGTCCCCTTAGTTTTATTCTCACTACATTAGCCACATAAAACTTCCTACACTTGTACACTTATCATTTTGACTTTGTTTTGACTCTAACTTATTACCCATTGATTAACCCACTCATATGAA